>JAGFPH010002053.1:95621-115129 GCA_018207615.1 Philaenus spumarius | reverse complement strand
ACATGCAATGAATAGGAGACTTTCACCTCCTCGTCTTTAACGATCCCAAGTTAATTGGCAGAGTGTGGCAATGAAAGTCCATCTGTTATGAGTGGGAAACTTCTTAAAAGAAAGAAGGGACAAGAGCGGGCAAATATAATGAAATGTTTTCTCATTAATTTGCACCGGGTCTGGGTGCTACACTGATTGAAGCGGAGCTGTTCGGAATCGATGAAGTCTTGAGAAAGTTGTTGATGAGACAGTTGGTGAGAAAGGGTACTGTGATTCTGGTTGATGCAAAATCAGCTTCAGCTATTTCAAGTAATAACTCGTCCAAGAGCAACATAATTCAGCATATCAGCTGCAAGTACAAGCTGGTAAAAAATAACACCTGCAGAGTGGTAATACAATGAGAATGAAGGAGAATGACGTGACGGACGAGCTGGCAAAGAAGTTAGCCTTTATAAAACAGAATCCACATAGACTAGGAACAATTGAAAGAAGGGTTCGCATGATCACAGGACATGATTGCCTGGCAGAGCATCTCAGAAGGATTAACATTCTTCCTTCTGGATTGTGTACTTTTTGTAAATAGCCTGGAAGTAAGATGGACAAGGACAATCTTCCAGTCTGCAAAGAGTTTGGACGGAGAGAAACGAGAGAGAAATTACCTAACTGGTCTTTATTGGGAAGCTAGATCTAGAATGGCATGAGCCATTTCAAACAACAACAACAATTTGCTCCTCGTCTTAAACAAACCCAAGTGGATTGGCAGAGTGGGGGCGATAAAGATCCATCTGTTATGTGTGGAAAACTTGCTTGGTGGAATGTTTCTCTTATTAGTGAGCGAGAGGTTCCATCATCTATTGCCCAACGGATTATAAAGTTTTTAACGGAGAATGGCGTTGAACCATTAGAATTTTTTATTCGGATGAAACACTTTTTTTTATTTGTGAACACTTTACTGCCTCACAAATAGTGTTTGATTGGGCCAGCAAATGTAATGGGGGATGAGAAAGGATGGATACGAAAGAGGTCAAGGTTAAGTCTCTCACATCGATGCATTTTGTGATCTTATCAAAGTTGAAAGACGGTTCATTGTGGATGAAATCACTTCCGCCATGGAAGTACTGATGCCATTATCACAGACACTCATCAAAAAAGTCTGTGCTGGTTTAATAGTTTACTGACCGAAACTTTAAAAAAAGTCAGATTGCAAATCTTGAACACTCCTTCCAGAGATTTGTCTCCTTCTGATTATTTTTCATCAGTGTGCTTGAAAGAAATCCCGAGAGGAGAACAATCTAGAATTTGGGAATTCTTTACACAATTAGTTAACCACTAAACCAGAAAGTTTCTTTAAATAAAAGATTCACAAGGTTAGAAAATGGCGGGGAAAGTGTGAAGAGTGCGCAGAAGATTATGTTGAGATAATTTGAAGGTTTTGTTTGTATTTTTTCAGATAAATAAATGTATGTTTAATAATTTTACAGAATTAAGTATTAGTTTCCTTTCTCAAAACATAGCAAGGTTTTAAAGTGAATATGCCTACAAACGTTTAATGAGAGTAAACATTTTTTATGAGTATTAGATTTTATTTAGTATTTTTACAAGTGTCTATTTAAATTTATTATTTACAAGTCGTTGTGGAAAAAAACAAACAAAATAAGCTGTATTAAACAGAACTAAGAAATGTAATGAAAAATAAGCGGGGAACTAAGTGAAATAACTGCAAGGGGTGGGCTGGGTGGAACACGGAAACTGTTAAAAAATAAATTCGTCAGTGAACGAGGAGAGCTTATATTCCATTACATTTCAGGGATTCCATCACACCTTTGTAAGTAAAACTGGGAGTCAGAGGCAGGCAGGCGGTGTAAATAATCTTAACCTAAAAGGGTGGGCTTCTCCGGACCTGAAAATAAAACACAGCTGAAAATAAAAAGGAACCTGAAATTTACAAAATACCGAGACCAAAGAGGCCTGAATCGACCCTGCCTCTGAAATTTATTTACTCAAGGAAAAACCTTTTGGTTGTAATTTTCCTTTGAAAAAGGGCGCAAACAAAGGAATGATGGACTCGAGGTTGGCCGGCATGTTTACTTACTCACTAAACGGACGCGTTAAACTTTCGGTACCGCGACCTTAAACTACCACTGACCTTTAGTCTTCAAGCTTCGGAAGACTCAAATCTGAAAAAAAAAACATTTGTCAAAATAATTTAGCTGTTAGAAACTTTACCAAAATAATGTATAAAAAAAAAAATTAAGTTTAATCTTCTAGGATTTTAAAAATCAGTACAATCATCTTACAAAATGTATTTTTTGACTTTAAGTTCTCAAAAATTAAAGATCTACGATAGGCTACACGATAATAAATACAGGCAGGCCCCGATTTAGGGTAAGCTGCACCCTGGGCAAAACCTTTTGTAGCCGCCCCCCTCCCACAAAAAACGACTGAAATATTTGTGATTCCTTAATAGTATTGTTGGGTTACCTCAATAATGGTGGGCTGATACCATATAGTGTTGTAAAAATAACGTAGTAGGTATTACCTGAAATATTGTGTGTACTGTTGATAAAAAAAAATTAGTAGGCTTATATTCTTTTTTTAAATACGATTAATTTTTTATAACTATGTATTTAGTGCAAACTGCAAACATAATTTTAAAGGTACCAGTTTGGGAAATTTCTAATTTTTTAAGTGTAAAACCCATTTGTTTTTAATAAGTAAACACAAAACATGTGGGTTAAAATTGTGTTACAACCTTTATTATCAAAGAGAAAAACAAACGAAATGAACAATATGCAATAAACAATATAAACATTAACCTTGGAATACATGACTTCGGCAGCTTGTTATTAACATATTAACTAAGAAAAAAGTTGAATTTTTGATGAAATGAATTACAGTAGCAAATAGCTTGTATTATAATCAGTGTCTATACTTTTCTTGAAAACTTTTTGCTAACATAACTACATAGACCTTTTTTTGATTTTTTCTTCGCGAACTCTGTAACAACTTCGGAAAATAATATGCTGAATGCTGCGCTACAGCAATAGACAGTTGCTTGTAACCAGATCTCTTATGAGGCCTACGCAAGTTAACAAGTTTGTTGTGTCGTTCCAGTTTTTTTACCAATATTCTGGAAATAATAAAAAAGTCTCCAAAAATTTTCTGCCCCCCAGAAATTGCCCAGTCTGCCCGTTGGTAAATCGGGGACTGAATACAGGGTGTTTCACAAGTACAGTAGAGTACTATTCGATACTAACTGGAACCGAACACTGTTCGGTTTAGCAGGAATTTGGAATATGTGGATTTCATTAAGAATATCAATGAATTGAATTGTTAAGGCGTAAATTAAGTGCAGGGACATCTGCTAGTGTCAGTTCTACACAGCATAGATCGGATCGGAGGAAATCGAGGAGAAGGTGAACCCTCAAACTGAACTCATATCACACGTAGACGCGGCAAATGCTCTTGACCTCACATTAGTGTAGGCGGATTTTACACCATCCGTTTTTTTTCTTCCGTTGCGTTACGATTCCGTTTTCTTCTAAAAACGGAAGGGGAGGGATAGGTTGTTAGAACTGTTTGTTTTGTCATCCCACAGTGTGTACCGCATCGTCTTGAAAAAGATTTAAAAAAATTCCTTCGAGATTACGAAAACGGAGAAGAAAAACGGATGAACGCAATTGACAGGTGGCAACAACACTACTAGTGCCTAGCTGTTGTATCTAATCCTTCCATCTTTCTGACAGACCCGGTATCCGTTTCACCGGACGCTTGTTGTGGTAGCTTCCTTCCCGCCAAACAGACGGAAAAAGTGAAATACCGTTCCAATTTGGTTTCAAGCATTTTCATCAATCTTAGGCTCAATGTAAGTTATTTGTATAACAATAAATGTACGTTTTTTCACGAACGTCTTTTCAATTTCTCATGTTTTTATGTTAAAAAATCGGAATTTTTTCTGAACTCTGTTCGGAACAGTGGGACTCTACTGTATTGTTTCTGAGCAGAACTTAACATCATTACTAAAACGTCAATAGTGACTAGTTTTACATACAGCCAATATTTTATTTTTCACTTGTCAATGTTTGTCTCATAAACGGGTTGTTATACTCGAATGAAATTTTGTGTGGAGTTTAACCCTTTAAGGAATATTAATCAGTTCGGCAAATTGCACTTAAATAGTAATGACGTAGTAAATGCACTTAAATGATTATGAAAGTCTTCCCAAGACAGATATTTGGTATGCGCCACACACCGAGAAAATAAAGGTAGTAGTACAAAAACCAGTAGTACAAAGCTGATACAATCGAACATCCATACGTCTGATGGGGCGTCACTTTACTCACCCGCTTTCGGTACCAGAGCAACAAACAAGGAAGTTGCAAAAACGATGCTACATATGCAACAATACAACATAAAAAGTAATAAACAGTACCAGAAACTGGCACATACTTTCTCACAAACACATTTAAATTATTAAGCAGATTCACTGTGACTTCATAATTGTAGGAGGGGTAGGAGAGGTGATATTAACCCTTTTAGTACCAGAACCAAAATTCAACAAACGTCTGAAAAATGCCAGACGTTTTTTAAGCCATTTGGTACCGTGTTACAAAAAGCTGCATTAAAATCAAAATTTTTCACATAATTTGAAATTTTTTTAAAATACTGCTTAGAACTAAATTTGACACAATTATATTTTATGCAATTGCCTTTTATTTAATTGTAAAATACTTTTTAAAATATTTATAATTCCATTCACCAATATTTTTCAAAAAATTTTTTTAATTAGTCATGATTGATCACGCTTGAAAAAAATTCTTTGCTCATAACAATTGATATCACAAGAAAAAGTAACTAAACACAAATTGCAGAGTTTTCTACTAAAAATACACTTGGAAACAATATTTTGTGCATGGAATAGTCCCGACCGACCAGCTGACGCTCAAATGTCGAAGAATTAATTCTTTATCTTCGCTACAATCAATTAGTATTATTGAATACTATTTAAAACTATATTATTCTGTAATCTACGTTTCTTTAAGAATATTTTGGTGTAATATCAATTAAATTTGCCAAAAAATAAAAGTGTAGTAATTTTTTTTTAGACTTCCTTATACACGGACTTCGCCATTTTTCAACACTAATTTCGGCGTCCATATAAGAGGGCGTTGGCACCAAAAGGGTTAAAGTAGGAGAGGTGATATTACAGTAGGAGAGGTGATATTAAAGTAGGAGATTAACTAATACATGTTATTATTATTATCTAGAGATAAAACTATTCGATCGATTTCGAACAAATTTGCACCAATCACTTCAATTAGGCCTGCATAGATGCACGATAAAAGGTTTTGAAATTTTTTTGAAAAACAACCCCCTTTATGGCCAAAAAAAACCCCATAAATCAGTTATTATTATTATTATTAGCTAAACGAGAATTTTTAGAAAGATGCGGTTTTTTGCTTATGTTAGGATACATTAACGGCTACAAATAAGCCAGATTTTATCAAAATCGTTAAAGCCGTTTTTTTGTAAAAAAATAATAACGGTTTTTTGGGAGTTTTTTGGCCAAAAAGGGGGTTGTTTTTTGAAAATTGTTCAAAACTTTTTTCATGCATCTATACAGGCCTAATTGACATGTTTGGTGCAAATTTGTTCGAAATCAATCGAATAGTTTTCTCTCTAGCTTTGTATACAATATACAGACAGACATTTTGTAAAAACCACTTTTTTGGACTCAGGGGGTCCCAAAACCGATATTTCCACAAAAACCTCAACATTGATTTTTTTGTTTGCAATCACTATACTTTCTCTATACTATAGGATAGTGAGAAATTAAAAAGGACACAACCTACCAGTGCCCAGATTGTAATGTGTTGTTGTCTATATACCCTTGTTTTGAAGATTTTCCATCCAAAGAAAAGTATTTGAATTTGTGGATAAATTTACATTTAATTATAAAATTTGGCCATTTTATTTTTTATTATAATAAAAGATATATATATGTATGAAGTTTCATGAACTCAGACAAATATTGTTTGCTCCTTCAATCATTTTCAGGTTTCAAAAGTCATTCCTCTACAAGCGGGAGCTCATGACATTCTCTTGAAAACTTTAATAACTTACAGGCTAAAAAAAATCCAATCACCCAACTCAAAGCGGTAGTTTGATGCTGAATTTATAAAAAAACCATAAACTTTTTAAAAGACAAACAAAATTTTATACGGGTTTAACCGGCCAATCAATTGGGGTTAATTAATTACATTAATTAAAATAAATTCAAAGTCATTATAACAAAAGATTAAAGCCAAAGGGTGACTAAAAAAGCCCAAAATTAAGATAAAAAAGTAGTTTCCAATGTGAAAATAGTCTTTATTAATAATTTTGAAGAATTAACTAAAATTGTGTTAGTTGAATACGTGCAGACGATGACGTATGCTTTAGCGACAAAATCGAGCCAAAACCTTGCAGGAACGGACAGGAATAGACTTGTCCAGTCTTGTCTTAATTTGGTTGAAACACAGAGAAGGAATATACAGAGGAAACATTTAAACGGCTTGATCGTACGCTCTAGTTGTAGTTCCGATCTAGTCCGGTGGCCGCGCTAGGATGTCCTAATGCACGTTACAAGAGAGAGAGGGACGTGCGGGGAAGGATGTGATGGTAGCGGGGGAAATGTCCCACTTCCCCGCCTCGTTTAGACTACAAGTTGGGAATTCAACGTTTACTCTTCTGTTATAAGTGTAAATGTAACAAAAAAGCCTATTTTCATTACGGGAAATAATTTCCGTAGAAATTAAGTACAGAATAGTCTATTTACTAAGATAAATTGTTTTATTTGTATTATAATTTCATTCAAACTTATGTTTTTTAAATGAGACATACTTTTTGAATAAGTTATAAGCTAATAAAAGATTCTTGAACCAACTTTAACTGAACCGATACAAGTTTTAAACATTTTAAACTTATTAGAGTATGTTTTGTACAAATGTTTATCGAATAATTTAATTCCTGATTTTTATTCACTGACTTACTGAACTAAATACTTGACAGTTTTTTTATTACAAACATTTTGTGTTCTAAGGTAGCTTAGAAATTTTTGAATATTATTAAAATCTTATGAAATGGGTTATACAAATGGGTTAGATATTAATATAAACTGGGGCTCTGCCCCTGGACGCTCCGCGTCCCAACCCCGGCTCGGCCTTCGGCCTCAGATGGCTGCTTCGCTTCGCTCGCAGGTGGAAAATTCGATAAAGAATCTCGTTAATCTTTTGCTCGTTTGTACATAGGTGACCGAGCATAAATTAGCTGTTTTATTTGGCAGCTGACTCAAACTCATTAAACATTATCTCCATAAGATTAACATGGGAAATTTGAAGGATTGTATACCGGAGCTCCTTCTCGGGTGAATAGCGGCTGAACGGATGATAATATATAAGACTTGACATATCTGTGAATGATTATGTTCAGTTTTTGATCCAAATTAGCTGTTTTATATATAATAGGTTTGTAACAACCAATGTTTGAATTGAATTAAAATATAGTTAGCATTTTTCGTTCATTTTTGTTTGTGTTTGTTTTTAGTTTGTCAATGTAACCTCAAAAAGGTAATACTACATTTGATACTGATTTGATCCAAATCAGTTGTTGATCAAAATCAGCTGTTTTAAGCTTTTCATACGAACAGCTGTTTTTGTGTCCCTGATAAAATCAATAGAAATCTTTCTTCCATAAGATTAACATTGAAACTTTGAGGGCCACTGGGGCGTAGCCCTAATGTCCTAGGACTTTGGTAAATGGCCTAAAACCTTCCCAGGGTTAACCTGTGTTACTATGCAAAATTTCAAAGCAATCGGATGGACGGTATACGAACGCAAAGTGGACAAAGAACCAAAAAAAAAACCCCATAAGGAATACATAGCAGAAATTTGCATTTGATTATAACGTTTGTAAGGCGAAAGATACATGATTTGTAATGCTTGATGGCAAATCTGGGCGTGCATACCTTTAATTTAAGACCTCAATTATGAAAATCGGTCGGGTAGAAGAGCCGAACGGACTCGGAAAAGAAAAACAGAATTTTTTTAATATATAAGATTATTGAACTGCTGATTAAAATGTCATGTATAACCCTAGGTTTAGGCAATATAAACAAAATCTAGTTTGTAAAAAAATGTCTAATAACAATTAAGTAGGTAAATAATGTTATGTTGTAATTCTGAAAAACCCTTTAACCAACATGGTTAGATAACCCATTAATAAAGATTATTTATAAAATAAAACTTTAACAATTGAAAGTGATGAAATGTTTAAATGATAATACAAAAGAAGAAACATAATAATATTGCCAAAGCACAGAGATTAATGGTAAATGGATCCATTATTCTCTGTGCTTAAAAAAAAGTAGGCCTTCATATTATATGACACTCCATCACAAAATAATCACGATTATAAAGTCAGTAACCTATAGTTACATAATATATTTAAAAAAAAGTTCATATTATAGGACACTCCATGATAAAATAATCTCAAAGTAAAGTGTCAATAATAAAGTAATAAAAGTATAGTCTATATTAAACGCAGTACTGTAATTACATATCAAATTTAACCTAGTTGACAATTTATATGGAAGACAACTACAAAATAAATATATAACTTACAAACTGTAGACAAAGTCAGTAAATACATATCATGTTCAAATTTAATCTTCACTTCATATAAATCGCAAAGTAAAATATCAATAAAATTGTAGTTTAAAGTTGTTTTGTTTATCAAAAGTAATTCAAATAAATCTCAAATTTAATCCTAATTTACTATTTATATTTAAGACGGTTTAAAAATCAAATGTAGCCTACATAGCCCAGTCGGTGTAGGTCACAACTACCAGTAATTTGCAATACGGCAGATTTTTTTTATAAGTACCTTAAAGTATGTAGATTAATATAAAAAAAAGTTTACTAGTCTTTCGATTTCCCAAAGTCAAAAAAAAATCGAAAAACATTTTTTTCTCGAAATTCCTTAATATTTCGAGCTAGGATGAAAATAAATAAAAATAAAAATACCACCGTGTAGCGGAAGTATTTTTTTAATAAAAAGATCTTTTGTATTTTTTCGTCCGAGAAATGGTTTGTCTGGAAAAAAATCGATTAAGCAAGTATTATTTCGCAGCAGCACTACTCGGCCGCACGGCTGAAGACCTATTTCTTTAAGCGCGGCCCAGTACATTATAAACTATTGCACAGTTATAATGTATTAAATAAATATTTGTAATAGGGCGTTTTCAAGAGGAAAGTGTCAGCTTTACGATGTCATGTTTTTTTTTATAACACATAATAATGATCTAACAAATTGCCCAAATATATATATTCCAATAAAAAAAATGCGTCTCAAAGAAAAAGAAAACTGGTTATTTGGGGGTTTTTAGGAGGAACTGATTCATATAAAATATGAAAATTCAACATGGCGGATTCAAAATGGCTGCCGTTTTCTCTAAGAATTAAACTTTTTTATATTCAAAATAATACAATTTCGAAGACCAGCGTATTAGCATATAATCAGTCTCGATTAAATTGTCTTAAAAATCAATTTTCTCTAAAGATAATCATCCACTTTGTATGAAATTTAAAATATACATAAACAATATATGTATAAATATAATATACAAAAATTATACATCTACGATTATTTTAAACTAAATCGGCCATCAAATTTATGAACGCATAATTATTAATGAATGTGTCTTTATACGATCATTTCCGTCCATACGTATAGCAAATCTAAGTTGGCCATTTTGTAATATATCGAATTAGCAAGTGAAAAGCTTATTTTTAACTTATATACCAAGACTCAAGTTGGTATCTTAAAAATTTGATGAGCTAGAGCCATCAGATTTATCAACGAACCTCACGATTTTTTGCTTACCGAACGCTGTAGCCCTTTCGCTATTCCAGTTTCGTCATTTTTTAGAATATCAACATGAAATTTGTTTTTCAAGTTGAATACACTACGGTAGTATTATTCTCAGTAAGTATGAACTATTTTTTCAGTTCTTTTTAAAAACAAGGCTCTTGAATATAGTCTACTGTTTTACCTATCTCGTTTTAACTACAACACCTTTGGATTCGTTGGAATCCATTTTCGACATTTTTGAACATATCGATTTAAAAATTGGTACATAAGTTACAAACACAATTGGTTTTTGCTATACCTATTTTAAAAACTATATTTAAAAGATTGACTAATCTGCAGCCGATCAACTCAAGCGTGTTGATGCAAAATTTAAAAAGGTCCAAAATTATACTTTTTTAAGTTACTTGTGCTCTTGAAAGTAAATAATAAAAAAAAATTATACTCATTTATCTTGTTTGAATTTAAATTTTTAACTTGTAAAAAACTTTTAGGTTTATATTTTGAAAATTTTCTAAACTGGAGGTGTTTAAAATGAGTTGGTGGGTCTGGTACTCCTAAAATCGAGAAACCCATTGATAAGTCAAATGGCTCTAGATCAGGTCATTTTCAAGATAACAAGCTCAGACTCAGCATAAATTTTTAAAATATATATTTTAACTTCTATGTCAAGTTTGAATTCGATATATTAAAATTCAGCCAATTTAGAATGAGCCAACTCTACATATATGAATGAGATTTCCCTTTTCTGTGATTTCTGCCGTAGGGCCAATTATTTGTTTTTAGCTGTATTTCTAATTTTAGTGAGTAGGCACTTAAAAAAGAACTGTTTTATTGAATACAAAATTAAGGGGGGGGGTAGAACACAAACACATTTTTTAAACTTTTTTCTTCTCATCGAGACGAACAAATTTTAAAAAATCCGTCAAAATTGGTTAACCTGCACCGAGTTCCCACACAAATGTCTACTTGTACTATTATTAAATTTAGATTTTTTTTATAATTTTCTTTTTAATAATACTTTGCGAATTTTCTCCAAACAAACCATTACTCGGGCGAAATAATTACAGAAGAACTTTTTATTGAAAAACACTTCCCCCTACAGGGTGGTATTTTTTATTTTTATTTATCTTAATCCCAGCCCGAAAAATTAAGAATTTTTGAAGAAAAAAAATTGTCTCGATTTTTTTGACTTGGGAAATCGATAGACTGGTAAACTTTTGTATGTTAATCTACATACTTTATTGTACTTATAAAAAGAATCAGCCGTATTGTAAATTACTGCATCGTTTGGTCTAAAATTACCCCTACCGACTAGCCTAATATTTGTTGCAGTGTCTGCCTATAAAGTCAATAATAGCAGTTTAATTTAACTGATGGAAAAATTTAATTCTGAACGTATTGTAGGGTATAGTCTATAAGAAACATAATCACAAAAACAAAGAACATTAATATCTAGTCAAATAAAGTGACTAATGTTTCTAATACGGTATGCATAATCAAGATTGTTAAGATAGATTTTCTTAAATAGGTGTTAATACATTCAAATGGAGGTAAATAGTTATATTATGTGTACTAATTGGTTTGTTCAACCCGGCATCCTATACCAACACAGTAATTACTACAATATTGTATGGACATTTGTTGTCATTACCTTTTAACTTAGCTATTATCCTTCATTCGATTGTTTTGTCAGTTACACCATCCGATGGGGAATCAAAAGAACTACAAAAAAGGTGTCTTGACATTTTTCGTTAAAATGTACGGTTTTGGAGTAATTTAGGTTTGTAATTTTCAAACAGCCACCATTCTGAAACTCATGATTGGATTTAATCGTTTATTTTCTTGAGGTATATCATTGTCAGGTTAAACTTCATACCAAGTTTGAACTCAATCAGTCAAACCGTTCTCTAGATATGAATTATTTTGTACAGAAAACAAAATGGCGGATATCTGGAAAACGAAGCGTTTTTGGACCTATGTTTATATTAACTTTTTTCTTACTTTTTGTATGAGGAATCATATCCCAAAGTCCTGAAGGGTTTTCAGTAAACACCCTGTATATGGAAAACTTATATTTAATATAGCATTAACATTGGATTTATTGTAAGAGCACATAGGCCTATTCACTCATTGTTTTACAAGGTTTTATGAGTTTTTTACGAAGCTTATCTGTGTATTTGTAATATTCTAGCCTATTGTTTAAAGTAGAAAACCTTTTATAAGTTACATTTTAAAGAAGGGTTAGTTTTTTGCATTACTGTACTTAGTAAATGTAGGGTATTTGTAAATCTAGTTACTTCAGTTGATATGTAAATTTATTTAAGATATGCTGTTTGTTCAAATCAGTGGTCTTTTGAATTGAACGTAATGGAAAAGTACCTATTAACATTGCACACCCTTGGATATGTAAATCAATGTAAATATTATGAGTTTAGTCGTTAATTATTCATTTGTTGTTCTTTAATGCTAGCCTATGTTAGTTTTCTAAATAGTTAATATTTAAGTTACGTATATATATGGAAAACTTATATTTAATATATTTTTTATATAGCATTAACATTGGATTTATTGTAAGAGCACATATTCACTCATTGTTTTACAAGATTTTATTAGTTTTTCCAAGTTTATCTGTGTATTTATAATATTCTAGCCTATTGTTCAAAGTAGAAAACCTTTTATAAAAATTTTAAAGAAGGGTTAGTTTTTTGCATTACTGTACTTAGTAAATGTAGGATAATTAGGATTGTATAATGTGGTAATTTGTTATCGTCTTTATATTATGAAATGACCAAATTATTATGTTTAAGTAGAGTAGGCTACAGTATTTTTTATAGTCTATGAATTACAGTAATTTTAAACCATTTTATCATTCCTACCAAGAGATTAAACACGTTCAACTGCATCATATTTTCTTTTATAATCCTGTGTACTAAAATTAATATCATTTCCCGCAACTATTATAAGGATTTAAGAGTTTTAATTAAAGTATAATTAAAACATTTATTGATTTACTTTGATAATCCATTTAACTTATTTTGTACTATTGTTCAAGTGTTTTACATTTATTGCTACATGACAATCAAATACAGAACATGTTTGTGACAAGTTTCCTTTACAATTACTTATTGTAGCAGCGAGGACAGCCAGGGAGTCGGGCGCAAGGTTGTTAGAGTACATTAACAACCTTGAGTCAGGCGAGTGTCGCGCGGTGCTGGAGGGGACGAGGGGCTAGCAGCAGGAGGCGAGGGGGGGTAGGGGAGGGGCCAGCGACGATGCTGCCCTCTCATGGCGACTCTGGGAACTACTAATGTAGATACCAGTGTCGAGTGCTAGACACCCAATTCGCGTACGCTTAGATGTTTCCTCTGTATTTTTCTTCTCTGTGGTTGAAATGAGATAACATTGAAAAGATAGGGGTTTGTTATTTTATTAAAAAAAGTTGTTATTATTAGATTTATGTTGAAAGGAGAGTTAAATAAGCAAGGAGTAATAAAAATAATTTTGTTATGATAATTTGTTAAAAAGTTATAGACAAAAATGTAAGCGTAAACAAATTGAATTTGCAGAATTTGAACAAAATCCAAAACCAAAGTAGAGTCATTTGTAGAGTTAAAAAGGGTTAAGGAAATAAAGTAATAAAAAATATTACAAGTTACAAAGTTGAATAGCTAAAAAATAAAGTGTAAAGTCATTTTTGGGCATAAAAGGGCCAATAACTCATAAAGTTCAAATGTAATTAAATCATAAATAATAGCATTTAATAGAGTCAATAATAGGGCATAATCAAGCTAAAGTTCAAAATAAATAAATAAGTAGTTTTGTAAAAATAAAATAAATTAATAAAAAACTTTATTAATTCAAAATAAATACAAGGGAGAATAATAAAAGGGAAATATTGATAAAATAGGGTATATATATGTGTAATAAATTGTAATGCCATGTGAGATATGAAAAGAGCTTTAAAGGGGGGGAATGAAACGTCGAAAACCAAACGAAGGCAATTATTAGAGAAACAAAAAGCTGAATAACTAAACAACCAAACAAGCTAATAAAAATCCAACACCAGATCAGTGCGTTTCAATACCAACCGAAGAAGATACAAGCAAGAAAAAATGGAAAATTTCAAATTTACAGGAAATAAATTTCAAAATTTAAACAAAACTAACGAAGTCTATAAATCAAGAATGAAGAGGAGTAGAAATGCCATTCGAATTCCAGAGAAACCAGAAAATGTCAACCAATCCATAGAAGTCAATAAAATCAAAATCCGACCACGCAAAAAGAAGTTATAGAGTTTGGATGAAATCAAAGCCAAAATTGCAAATCGACAGGCACAGACATGAACCCAAGACCAAAGCACCGAGAAGGAAGTTACGTCATCGGAGGTACTACGTAAAACAAAACAGAGCGCATACTGTAATTCAATAAATGAAGATAATAATTAAATTAGGCCTAATCGACAGGAAATAAAGGCACTAAAATTCATCAAATAAATCAGGGAATATATTAAGACCAAAAAATATATTTCTAAAGCAATAAATCAGAATTTCTTGTCACCTAGAGGAAGATGCTCGTTTGACAAGTAACAAGTCGAGGAAAGCAGCTTGCATCCACTCTAAAATCAGTTTAGCACGAAACGCCAATGAGTAAACATCTGACCAAGCTCCGAGGGTACTTAGAGAAAGTCGAAGGGTGATCAGTTTCGGTGTGCGTTACGTACTAGCTCCGGCCTAAAGCTAAGTCGGGTCGTGATAATTTCGGGAGAAGAATATCCATATAAATGGCCTCTCTTGCCAAAAGATACTACAATAAACCAGGAGAGGACAACTCTAATAAAGTCCAGGAGAAGACAACTGTAAGCCGAAGAAACCATTCTGGGGACCAAGGAGAACAACTTTAAATTGCTGGAAACCAACAGAAAGAATTACGCGTCGAACTTCTTGTGTTCTGTAAGTGGCAAACAATCATTGTTACTTATAATTTTAAATAAATCCCTTTTTTGCAAAATAATAAATAAATAAAATAAAATAAAATAAATAAATTCAAGAGATTCTGGGGAAATTGAATAAAGTAAACTCGTTTAGTAAATTTCATTACTCACAATGGCAAATCGTCGTATGTAAATAATAGGATCATTAATATAAAACTTTTTAATTAATAAATTAATTAATCACTTTGCTACTTTTCAATATACATAAATATAAGCTAAATATTAATAAATTTCATTGTGTTTTTGAAAATAATAATTTGTTGTTTCAAATTTAATGCATTTATGTTTAATCAATAAATCGTTTTGTGTTTTCAATAGAAAATTTTGAATATATAATTTACGAATCCAATCAAAATAATCCTAAAACCATTCAGTGCTCTAGTGTAATTAAGTCAGCAGGTGAGTTATTCACGGATCACTACAAATTTAACTCCAAAGGGAACGATCCCGAAAAAGAGTCTAGAATTGAGCTAGTGTACTACACAGAAGACAAAAAAGGTCTAATTAATTTAAATATTAAAAACTTAAGAATTGGAAACAAAAGGTTTTCTTTTTCTTGCCCTCGCCAAACCTCTCAAATTGTTCTAACGGGGTAGTACTAGGGAACAACATCAAATAAGGCCTGAAAACACTTGGGTGTTATTTGATGAGGGAAAGTTTTAAAGTTAACAACAAAAAGTTGTATTTATTAAATAAGTAAAGCGGAGGGAGGTTTGCGCGTGGCAGGGTGAACCATATGTATGGAAACTCCTCAATAACTTGAGTTCTGAAACTTTTACATAATCATGTTGGTCAACTACTCTTACTTTTGACGTACAAAAGAATTTCAATACCTCCTTGAAAACACCAATTGTGTGATACATCATGGTAAAGGTCTCTTTAAAAATTTTATAAATCAAAAGTTTCTACGATACCTGCATCCAGAATGTCGGCCAATTTGAGTTTTGGTTAAAATTCTTTTTTAAATAAATAAGTTTGAATGAAATTAATTTAACTTCATTTCTATTTTTAAATTAATGCAATGACATTTGAAAATGAAAATGAAACTTAGAAAACTGTATTGATTTTATAAGGTCACATGAAAAATGAAGATAATAATAAGAATGATGTAAAAAAAATCAAAATAACTTTATTGCTTTTTACTTTCTCACTATACTTATAGTATAGAGAAAGTATAGTGATCACAAAAAAATCGATGATTAGATTTTTGTAGAAATATCCGTTTTGGGAGTCCAAAAAAGTGATTTTTACAAAATGTTTGTATGTATACAAAGCTAGAGAGAAAACTATTCGATCGATTTCGAACAAATTTGCACCAAACATGTCAAATACGATGCACGAAAAAAGGTTTTGAAAAACAACCCCCTTTTAGCCAAAAAACCCCCAAAAAATCTGTTATTTTTTTATAAAAATACGGCTATAATGATTTTGATAAAATTTGGTTTATTTGTAGCCCTAATTGTACCCAACCATATGCAAATTTCTAAAAATTCTCATTCAGCTAATCATAATAATAATATGTATTAGTTACCTCCTACTTTAATGTATCGCCTCTCCTACTTTAATACAAAATTATGAAGTCACAGTGAATCTGTTTAATAATTTAAATATGTTTGTGAGAAAGTATGTGCCGTTTATTAATTTGATTGTGGTATTGTTTTTCTGGCTAGATACCAGCTGCTTTGAGGACAACTGCTTAAGCCTTGGAAAGCTTGATATCCTTGCCATTCTTAACTGCAACCTCAGCTTCTATGTAATTTCGGGGTAGCATTATATTTGGGGGGGGGGGGGGGGGGCTCCGATTTCCTCAGGATCAGGGTTAGTATTAGCTGTCAACTAGCGTGGATTAGTGTACCATGATGTACCTGTGTAGAGTGTGATGATGATCAAGTAGGCAATGGTAGAAAACCAGCAGAGATTGGCACCACTTCTCATCACCATTTTCAGCGAGAGGACGGACTTTGAAGGGACTCAGCACTTACTGCCTAAATGTTGGTGATCTTATTAGAAATTTTAACTACGACCGGCTAAGGCTACTGTTCGGGACAACTGGTTCGGGGGGTCGATATGACAGATAGTAGTCCAGTAACTTAAGTGAAATAGGGTTATGTATGAACAGCACTGTTGGGCTTATACTCTACTAGTAAGTGTCTAGTGTCTAGTTTATAATAACTTATTATCATGTACATGTGTGTTTCTCAAAGCTGTTTAAGATCATTATTGGTTCCATTTCAGGCATTTGTTGGAATAGCAATATTGGAATTGTGCGGCCATTTCTTTTACAATTTTAGCAAAATTTTTGATTTACACTGGTGTTGGGCCTATTTTGACGTCTTATGTACTGCGGATGAGTTTTTCTATTTAAATTGAAAGTGCATTCGCTGTTTGAGTGATTGTTCATTTTACATTTGTCGCAAGAGATATTTGTCTATTGGGCGATTGTTTTCATTGCTGATTGAACGCTTTTGTCTTGCCTTGTGTTGGACGTTATAAAATTGATAGTTGTTTATGAATTCTGTTCTTGTTTTTGGATGTCTGTTGTTAAATTGCCTGTTGTTGTTATTTCGGGGTATTTTATTTTGATGATGGTTGTTGAAATGTGGTTGGTTTATGGTCTCTTTGATTTATGTTTTTACCCCTAATGTGTGAATGATTTCCGTAAGTAGTTCTAGCTTATTTGACATTGTTTTTACTTTTTTTAAATGTGTGGTACTTCTGTTTTTTGTGGTTTCCATATGTCTTAAATGTTTTTGTTTATTTAGGGTTTGTTGAAATTCTTGGTATTCAATTTTTCTTAAGTTTCCTAGTTGACCGAGTGTTTTATTTTCCATTGTTATTATTCTTTCGCAAATTTCCGGTCTTAAGCCTTGTATTACATTAGATATTATTTGTGTATCTCCTAAATTACGGTTCATTTTTCTGCAAAGAGCCTGTATTTGTAAATAAAAGTTTATGGATGTTTCTCACTCTGTTTGAGTTTTATTTATTAGCTAACATGATTTGTAATTTTTGGCTCTGTGCTACTGGTGTAAAAATATTTAATTATTGTTTGGAGGTTGTTCTAAGATCGTGTTGTTTCGAGCATTAAACCCGGTGAGTTATCAGTGATCTGCAGGCCCTGGGCTAACCTTGGTTTCAGGGTTAAATTTCCTTTCATTTATACCCCTAAACATAATAAACGGGCTGCTCACGTTACACTATTCATGTTGAAAGCTGATCAGCTGATTATAATCTATTGATCAGCTGATCATTGTGATGGTCTCTTACCAACAATGTTGCAACAATAACACTACATTGATGTGTAATATTCGATTACTACACTATTAGTTGTTTGTGATAATTTGTTGTATTTGGTCAGCTAGTTGTCTTTGTCTTCCACTACCATATAAGCCACCATTATTTCACCTTCTTTGTTTTTGCGGTATTAGTTTTTGTTACGCTACTCTTTAATAATAACTTCAATAATATCACTTAGTGAACAGGAGAGGATCACACTTCTAATTATAATAGGCTTTGGTGATAGAATTAACCCTTTGCACTCTGGTAGGATTTTTATTAAAAGTCCTCTGGGCTCGGATGGCCAGTAGTGCTGGCCACAGCCATTTCTTTATCAAGTCTGAATTGTTTTTGCAAGTTACGTTCAACTCAGCTCGGATGGCCAGCAGTACCGGACAAGGTAAAATCCCTCGAACGCCCGGATGACCAGTAGGACTGGCCACACAAATGATCTGCATTAATTTATTTTTAGTAGATTTATTTTGTCTTGATTGTGCCGAAATCTAGAATACAAATCTTAAACTAATTAATTCCCGCTTTTTTTCTGGTCTGTGTTGTATCAAAACGTAGCAATATTCGTTACATTATAACCTTACCAGCAGTTTAGTTTTACGTTGCGGTGGTCTAGGCTAGTGTTTTTTTTAAATTTTGAAGTAATTTAATAGAACAATTAATTAAGTTTAGGTTTTAAGTGTTTTTTTGTTAACAAATTCTGAATTTTCTTTTATATTAAATTACCTAAAAATGTTGTTCGATAAGTGGTATACAATGGACCCATTGGTTTATTTTATTCATTAAAATATATTACAACTGTATATTTACAGCTAAACCAAAAACTCACCAATAACAATATAATATATCTACTTTATTGTATGGGAAAATAAAAGACTTACTAAAATCCTTCGATTTTGTTAAACAAGAAATAAATACCCACTAACAACATTTCAGATTGTAGTGAAAAATAATGTAGAGCTGTTGACGCCGCAAGGTCAAATTAGCGGCAGAGATGACAACAGCATCGTAAGCGGAAAGTCAGGCTGGCCATCTGAGCTGTGAGGATGTTTAATTCGATAAATATTCAAAGCTGACTGAGAATATCGTATGACCAGCAGTACTGGCCAACCGAGCGCAAAGGGTTAAATCGTATAATGAAGTTTGTGAATTGTTCAATGCAACGTTTATAGTTCATTTCAACTCAGCGTGAGGCAAAACCAAATGACCGTAATAAAACCCTTACCCTTAGGCCTATTGTGCGACATCGGGGATGGGCACTTGTCGTCTGCCTTTGTATTAGTGTTATTGCTGTTTGTCCCAGTGTCATTATGCAAACTTTTTTAATTGA
>JAGFPH010002053.1:67761-88046 GCA_018207615.1 Philaenus spumarius | reverse complement strand
TTAAGTTTGAAGATCTTCCCTCACAATTTAGGTGATTGGCAGTACTGAATGTATTTCTATCAACATTTCCATTCACAATAGAATAGTGGTACTGCCAGGTTTTCCCATCTCTTAAAAAAAAAAACAATACAATAAACTTTGAAAAATACAAATTTGATTTGAAAGTGGGTTGAAACTCTGCAGTTATGCAGTTGGGTAGATTTGGTAATTTACACATTAAAAATCTTACAACAGTTCTCCAAAAAGCAAAACGCTACAAATATATAATTACAGATAAACGGTAAATACAAATTTAGACTTGAACTAATTACCACATGAAAATGTGTAATGACATAATATATGAGGGAATACAAGGAATGAGGAAGAGATTGATAATGGTTTTAAGTTTGAAGATCTTCCCTCACAATTTAGGTGATTGGCAGTACTGAATGTATTTCTATCAACTTAAATCTTACAACAGTTCTCCAAAAAGCAAAATGCTACAAATATATAATTACAGACAAACGGTAAATACAAATTTAGACTTGAACTAATTACCACATGAAAATGTGTAATGACATAATATATGAGGGAATACAATAAATGAGGAAGAGATTGATAATGGTTTAAGTTTGAAGATCTTCCCTCACAATTTAGGTGATTGGCAGTACTGAATGTATTTCTATCAACTTAAATCTTACAACAGTCCTCCAAAAAGCAAAATGCTACAAAGATATAATTCCAAACATTAGCCATTTCAAAAAAATAAATACAGCAGACACTAAATATCATATTACTACGTGAACATAAAAAATGTAAGTACTTTTTCAAAGTATTTATTATAAAAGGAGAGGAAGTATTCGAAAGATACTGTTTTACAGATGTGAAAAATCATGTGTGTATGTTGCCGTTAACCCAGGTAAAATAAAATAATTCGACCACGCAGCTGGAACGCTGACGTGAATTCAGCAAATTTCCAAAATTAAGTTTATAGGCCTATGTTTTTAGGTTTCAACCAACAATTTGGGAAATAGGTCTACTCACGAAGGCGTTGAACAGCTGTCTGCGTGTATGCAATATATTAGTAGAATTAGTTTGCGCCTAGTGGCCTCGTGAGTTTGCACCACTTGGATTGGAACCGGGTACTTGTATGGTATTTTACATTTTGGTCGATTTTGGGGGAACCAAGCGAGCTATAAGGTCGCGTAAAAAAACAAAATGTGCAGAATAACATCCTACATTTATATTTTTAGAAAAAACTTTAAAAAATTTTCATTCTCGTAGTAAAAATCTCAAAAAATAGTTACTTCTGGTCAAAAAACGTACTTCCGGTTGTTGGATTTTTTTTGGCTAACGAACTCGTCCGAGCGACATAGAAAACCAACAGGTGTACCAAATTTGAACCAAATCGGACTTAAAATACGGCCGCTAGAGTGCGAACACATGTATACATATATATATATACATAATAAATATATATATGAATTTTAATGACACCCCAAAACGTGTTCTGGGGACCATGATCGGTGCTCATTTGCTACTCCCGACTTTGGGTCTCACCATAAGGGCCACTGCAATAGCTCATTTTTCCTATGGAAATTTGCTAATAAACTAGGCCTAACATTAAATTATGTTGTTAAGCTGAATATGCAACAGCTGTTTTATCTGTTATTTTATGCAGTTGCTTGTTATGGAAATATAAAAATGTATTCATACACAGATGACTTTTCCATATATAAAACGTTTCAAACAATTAAATGAAAACATTTTGATCACATTCATGGCTGTATGAACTAATATGGCTTTGTCTTTCCTGCATAAGGGATAACAACAAACAAAATTATCCAAATAAATACTTAACGTTCATTATTGTCATTTCTTTCAAATTTAATTACTGCATCACTTATCTTTAGTTAAGAGGGTCGTTCAATAAGCCCTTAGAAAGTCCAAGAAATGGCGAGCGGATCACCGAAAATGGTTTTTTTTATTATTTTTTTTTTTTCGGAAGCATTATTACTTGGTAGTCAGCTGTTAAATTTCTAACTTTATAGAACATGTAGTTTCATTGTTGTCGTCGATTGGAGCAGAGCACTTTTGTTTATTTTTAAAAAAAGGAAAAAAGTGAGTTTCGAGCGGTGATAAAACGTTTATATTTGAAAGGCTTAACACCGAAATTAATCAAAGCTGACCGAGTTGGATGAAGTTCATTGCACATTTGCCGCTGTATTAGCAACAGTTTATAATTGGGTAAATGAATTTAACTTAGCCGTACATCAACAAAAATTGAACATCATTCGGGACGTCCAACAGAGGTGACTACACACGAAATAATCGATAAAATCAACAATATGGTGTTAAGCATTTGGCGATTTAAAGTGCAAGAGATACTTGAGGCCACAGGCATATAACAATGTATTGTGTTTTCAATTTTACACGAAAAAGTGGGTGTGAAAGAAGTTTCAGCAAGATGGGTGCCGCGTTTGCTGACAGAAAAGAGTAAACGCAATCGTGTGGTTGATTCTGAGGCTAATTTGGCACTCTTTCGTCGCGATCCGGACGTGTTTCTACGTCGATAAATAACTGTGAAACATGGATTCACTACTACACGCCAGAGATGAAGGAACCGTTAAAATAGTGGGTTTATGAAGGCGAACGGACTCCGAAGAAGGTGAAATCGGCTGGAAAGATTATGGCCACAGTTTTTTGGGATATACGAGGAATTATTTACATTGATTACTTGGAAAAAGGAAAAACAATAATTAGAGAGTATAATGCATCGTTATTGCACTGGTTGAGTGAAGAACTCTAAACTAAACGCCCTCATTTGAAAAAAAAAAACTCCTCTTTCATCAAGACAATGCACAGCCTCATACCAGGTACAGTTTCAATGGCTAAAATCGTGGAATTGAAGATCGAATTGTTACAACATCCACCGTATTCGACAGATGTGGCCCCCCAGTGACTTTTTCTTATTTCCAAACTTGAAAAAAATGGCTCGGCGGACAACAGTTCGGGACGAACGAAGAAGACATCTCCCAAACAGATGCTTATTGTGAGGATCTTCCGAAATCTTACTTTTTGGACGGGTTAAGAAAGTTGGAAAAACGCTAAGAAAAGTGTTTAGAGCTAAAATGAGATTATGTTCAAAAATAAAAAAACAGTTACCCAAAATACTTTGTTTTTGTAACTTTTTCTAATGATTTATTGAACGACCCTCGTATTTGTTAAATTATTCTACCCTTTATAGTTAAATTGTTTATTTCTAAGGAATTTCATAATAATGTGATTACTGCATATTCATCATTAATTCCATTAAGTTTCCTCTTTGCCCTTTCCAACTATTTTCCTCATAGCATCAAGTTACGAATTAAAAATTTGGTTACAAATAAATTATGTGAAAAATAAATTGAATTTCGACCACAGGAGATACTCGTAACCTAGACATGGAATAGTAAACGAAACTACATAAACTAAATTTATATTTTACGCCCCTTTGCCTCCAGTGCACCACTGGTCACTTTGAATCCCTCCAACACATCATTTTGGCAGGTTCATATGATCAATTTAGTTACATAAAAAACTATAAACCTAATTTCATTTCATGAAATACTGAAAATAAAGTGTTAAAATCTTGCACAAAATAATGGATATTTATCAGATACAAACAGAATAATTTGAGCGACACAGACATATTGTATGTTACGTAACCCAAACATGGGAGTCTTTGTCCATGGTCCATCCTTTCCGGGTTAGGTGTTATGTTTGATGGGTCTAAAGCGAGAAGAAACCTCCAAGAAACCTTCTTAAAACCTTCCTAAATGTATTTAGTTTTAATGCTCCACTATACAGTTCTTCTTTTCAACTCAAATTTCTACATAGAAAATCAATAATTAGAAATAAACTTAAATGTTTGACAAAATAAAGACACCGCAAAGTAACAAACCTAATTTTATTGCTATATTTTTCCCCCGTACACACAACCACGTAAATATATGTTTTCTTATAGCCAAAACCAACATAAATTATAGAAGACTATTTTAGTGTTGTTAATATGAAAGTTAAAACGAATAATTTTCTCAGAATAAAGTTCTAAGTTACAGGATTTTCAGTATTTTTTGACAAAAGTACCTTAATTTTTTGAAAGCAGACAATTTTTAGGTCTTTTAACACACTGCTGGAGAAAAAAAACTGCTTCAACAGATCATGTTACAGTAAGATGAAGCAAAGAAAAACTCATTGGAGAGTTAGAAGGTACGAAACAATTTTCCTTGACTATTTTTGATTCCCCTGACCACATGAAGTATTTAGTACCTAATTTATTTGTGTTAAATTCAATCTAAAAAAATACACAACCACCACCTACAACTGTGTTGACAATTATTTTAAGAAACTATAAAATAAAATCCTTAAAATGAAGAACACCGTCAGTGCAGCCAATCTGGAAAACAAAACTATCAGTCAACATGTTTACTACCAATAGGTTGGTATATGGAAACGAGAGGAAATAAAAATATTGGACAAAGCTTTTTTTGAGAAATGGAAGTGGGTATGTGGAGAATATATTGGAAAGTTTGAACACGGTTACAGGTATAAATTACAAGGTAAGTTTGAACGTAGTATATCTTGAGTATTCTTATCTACAGATGTACGACACCATAATAATACCAATAAAGTTACCTTTAGCTCTGGCAATATACTTGAACTATTCTAGAAGACGTTTAGTTACTTAACTATCAAAAACATTGAAAGAAAACCTTTAAATTGACACCACACTTACTAACAACAACACAGAACAATTGAACACTAAAATGAAAGATTAATTTACCTACATTATTACAGTAATAATTTCATAACAGTTTTGCAAACAGAAATTTACTGCAATATATCAAGCTATTTTAGCATAGTAACTATTACGGCTTAATAGTAAGAAATAATTTTGAATATCCTATTACTTTAAATGAGCAATTCTTGTATCTATCTTTGTATCTGTCGCGGATCTCGAAAACGGCTCTAACGAATTCAAAGAAATTTTGTATTTAGGTGTAGTTTTGATTTTTAAGTACCGGTACACCCATATAGTTGTATTTCGTGTAAAAACGCAATTGTTTTAGAAAATCTAGTTAAAAAGTTTAAAATTTTTAACATAGGGTCTTATGGGTTGCCATGTTGGTTACAAAATAACAACGAAATAGTAAATACAAGCGATCAAAACAGCTGTTTATAAACAAGCCAATTTATACTGTTTTATCAGCTGTTCATTGGATAGTTTTTAATTACTGTTAAAAACAAGCTAATTTATACTGTTTTAGCACGTTGGAATTAGAATAAATTGGGCCTGATTTAATAATTCATTTTGTCAAAAAAAAAGGTAAACTTGACAAAGATGGATAAATTCGAATAGTCAGTTTTGTAATTTTGTAATAGCCTGGCTAATTTCTGAAACATAGTATTGAGGTTATGTTAATACTGTAATAATTTTTACTATATTTAGGCCTGGTTTCAAAACTTTAGTTGACAGAAGATAGTTTAGAACTAGGACTAAAATCGTAATGAAAGCCTCTCACGTTTCTAAAGCATGTATTTATTTATTTATTTATTTATTACCAATAATTCCTTTACATGAGGTATAATTCCTTTAATACCTTGTATTTGAGGTTATAATTAATCTTGTAATTACTGTTAATATATTTAAGCGTGGTTTCATAATTTTACAAACCTATGTACAAACGAGCCAAAGATTAATGAGATTCTTTAGTGAATTTTTCAACTGCGAGTGAAGCGAAGCAGCAGTATGAGGCCGAAGGCCGTGGCGGGGTTGGGACGCGAAGTTCTATTTATAGGCCAAAATTTAATGTAAAAAATTAGTTTTGATTTGAACTATCTAAAAAGGTAGAATTGAAACTGATAGTTTTTTTTTTAAATTAGCCGTTATTTAGTTTGCCAGTGGTTTAAGTACATTTAGAACTTTGTCAGTTTGAGAATAATTCATTGGGAAAATTGCAAGGATCTAACTGGGTTTCAATTTTTTTATTACTTATATAAATATATCGAAAAATAAAATAATTAACATATTTTCTTGAAGTAAAAAAACATCACTAGTTTATGTTTCCTAATAATAATAGAGATATACAAATTTAAAACTTTGACATTGTTTTTCTCAAAACTAACTGATAGTCAGTTAGAACCTTGTCAAACCAAGGTAGCGAATTCTAGTTTAGTTTCTTAATAAATAAATACTAAACTCAAAGAACATTATAACAGCAATAATTTCATAACAGTTTTGCAGAGAATCATTTAAAATCATCATTGTCTCAGTCATGTTTAACCCTTTGCACTCTGGTAGGATTTTTAATAAAAGTAGTGCTGGCCACATAAAAATCTTTATCAAGTCTGAATTGTTTTTGCAAGTTACGTTCCTCTAAGCTCGGATGGCCAGCAGTGCTGGACAAGGTAAAATCCCTCGAACGCCCGGATGGCCAGCAGGACTGGCCACACAAATGATCTGCATTAATTTATTTTTAATAGTTTTATTTTGTCTGGATTGTGCTGAAATCTAAAGTCCAAATCTTAATCTAATTAATTCCCGCTTTTTTCTGGTCTGTGTTGTATCAAAACGTAGCAATATTCGTTACATTATAACCTTACCATCAGTTTAGTTTTACGTTGCGGTGGTCTAGGCTAGTGTTTTTAAAGTTTGAAGTAATTTAATACAACAAAAGTTTGTTAGTTTATTATAGGATTTAAGTGTTTTTTCGTTAACAAATTCTTAATTTTATTTTAAATTACCTAAAAATGTTGTTCGATAAGTTGTATACAATGGACCCAATGGTTTATTTTATTCATAAAAATATATTATAACTATATATTTACAGTTAAAACAAAAACTCACCAATAACAATATAATATATCTACTTTATTGTGTGGCAAAATAAAAGACTTACTAAAAGCCCATGATTTTGTTAAAGAAGAAATAAGTACCCACTAACAACATTTCAGATTGTAGTGGAAAATAATTCAGAGCTGTTGACGCCGCAAGGTCAAATTAGCGGCAGAGCTGACAACAGTAGCGTAGGCCATCCGAACTGCGAGGATGTTTAATTCAATAAATATTCAGAGCTGACTGAGAATATCGTATGGCCAACAGTACTGGCCAACTGAGCGCAAAGGGTTAATTCTGTTGTAAGGCAGAAGCAACGTACCGCACATACAATTTTTGATTCATGTTCAAAACCAAAATCTCAGCTTCTAACTTTTTACAAACTGAAATGCCTCAGAAGTGCGCGTGTGTGTTAGACTTCTTGTGTGTAACAATGTTAAGTGTTTTTTTGTATGATGAGGAAATCTGAATTGAGCTCGAACCTGGCTGAAAAACCAAAATGGCCAGATTACGAAATAAGAATTTTGAAGACAGTAAATCCTATAATTAATAAAAATTCCCTCACTCGGCTGAACCGCTGACGTGAGTTGAGGGGATTTCCAAAATTAAGTTTATATGTTTAAATTTGTATGTACATCTATTTGTCTCTTTACACACCCTTGTATAAAACAAAACAGATGCATACCTGTAGGGCGACACAAAGACGCAGATAGGAGGGATGTTGATGGTATACAGATGTCTTCAGGACTGGTGCAGATGTGATGTTGATGGTTTATAGATGTTTTCATGCTGATGATGTAAAAGCTAAGGTGGTAGTCTTCTTGCTCATGATGCAGAAGGCTTAGTCTGACATAAATAATTTAATCAATTAATTAAAACAAAAATTTGTCAACTTCGTTATAAAATGCAATTAACTTCCTCGGCAGTCTAGTTACCCATATATTTTTAACTGAAATATTACAAAAGTAGGAAAACCTGTCATAGTAGTTATATATCTAACTAGCCGTACCTGTTACTTGATCCACGTGCAATAACGTGTTATCGACCCTTAGCCTGGAGAAACAATGTAAAACATGGCTTGTAGAGAATTAAATTTCTCAATCGCCAAAGTGGTCTCAGACTTTTCCTAAATCCTACCGTTGAAAAATTACAGCTGTTTAAAACGCGGGTAAACCGAAAAGTGTAAGAAAAACGTACACTTTTTGTGTTATAACTCCTCAATTGGGTGATCTACAGAATCAGTTAAGTGGCCATTTGAAAAAACTCGGAGACCTGAATCCAATGAATATTTCAAATTGAATAATATAGAAGCTACTAGTCTAAAGTTGTAAGGAGAATAGTGCCCAAAAGAGGACAAAATAGTCGTTTTTGTTCAATAATGACGCCACAAATTTGAACGAATGGACTTTTTCGAATGTGGAATTCATCTAAACCTTCCCGAAGAAATGCTGCGTCTAACGGCTCAAACCCCAGCTTTACACGTTCAACGGTTCTCATCTGATGCCGTCACAGACAGACACGATTTTATTATACGTTTATATTAGATCTATTCTACGCAAAACTGGGATGCACAGTATAGTGATGCAAAATAATGCTGTATTTTACTACGCACATTCAACCTCACCACATGCAGACATATAAATTTTAATGGGCAGTTTTATTTTGAATTTAATGCTAAAGAGAAATTGAAACTGTGCTATAGCTGCGGGATGTGTAGCACCATTTATTTCGGTAAAGGAATACAGACTACAGGACAATTACTTAACCCTCCCAGTGGCAGACTGCCCAAAGTGACATTCTCTCAGGCGCAAGATGCAGCTATTTCGACAATTAGCGAGAATTTGCATACATTTGCATTTTCGATTAATTAATTCACTTGGAATTATCCAATCGTAATAAAACCGTCACCGTTGGAAAGAAAATGAATTAAACTTTAACTTTTGTATTTAAAACTTTTTCGTAAAACGTATTTTTACATACGTAATCATCGTTTCAAAATTGTAGAATGTCAAACAGTTGTTTTCCGTGCGATATCGCGATGTTAAAAACGTAAAATATCATCATTTTCAACCGTCTGCAACTCCTCACAGTTGTCAACTGTCACAAAGATCATCACAGCATTGGATTCATTAGACTTTTATCTTTCAAGTGGTATTTTTAAATCATCTGTGACTACAATCGTTTATGAGATACAGAAGGGTACTTTGAACACGAAGGGTTAAAAAAGTACAAGAAACCACCGAACTACTAAAGGTCTACGAAGACAAAACTGCCTAATTACAATTTGTTTAAGATCCAATAAAGAACCAAAACTGCCTGTCTGATGTAGTATAGTAACCTGTATACTGAAAATGAATTCATTAACGTAGTAAGTTTATTTCTTTTCTTCAATAGTAAAAAAAGTATCGAAAATGTTGTTTAAAAAATTTTTCAAACATTATATTAAATACACATGATAATATTACTAGAAAATAAGCGGTTGTTTGATCCTCTTGTAAAGTTACTGGCATATTAGTTAGGCGGTTTTGTTAGCTAACCAACAATGTGCCTAATTTTTCAGAACATTCCTTAAATTTTATCCACCAGTTTGATATATTTTTTGCAATCTATACTAATATTATAAAGAGGTAAAATATGTTTGTTTGTATGTAGGGGTAATCTGTGGAACTACCGAACCGATTGAAAAAATAGTTTTACTAATAAAAAGCTACACTATCCCTGAGTAACATAGGCTATAATTGATTTTGATAAAAACATTTTTTAATTCATATTTGTAAATTTAGTCGGAAAAAATTCTTAGGTTAGGCCTGGACTGATGAATTACCATAACAGCCAATTGAATAAAGTAACAGATAAAACAACTGTTAGCTCCAATATTTCCATTAACAGCTGATTTCAAACTTTGAAGCAACTATTTTTATTTCTAACTTTTAGGTTAGGTTTTTATTAACGTGTAGGCCTATACCAGAGCCTTGCTGGTTCTTTTAACCTTTATTATAAAACTGCTGTTATAAAATATACGAAATGATTTGATTTGAACGTTTACCATTATTTACCATCTTAGCTTTGGGGTTATTATTAATCCTACACCTTTATTATAAAGAAAACATAACACTATTATGTGTATAGAAGGTTCCAATGGGGTTGGCACGCAGGGGTTTCCCCTAGTATATTAATAAAGGTGTTAATGCATTTTTTGGTTCGTCAACGGAAATCCCCCATGATCACTTTCATGTGATAAAAATGTACGTTTTAATGTAAGCACTATCGAAAGTGGCAAACTCACTCCTGCTTGTACACTAGAACTATTTTTACACACACGTTCCTGAACGTCTCGACATGTTTTGCATGGTTAAGAAGATCAGTATGGAGGTAGCTATCCTGTATAAACATATTACAGTTAAGACTTTCCTACAGTGAAATAGATAAGAACATCACAGTTAAATTTTAACTATTTAGACATCAAGTGACGTCCACTTTAACAGATCGTATACATAACTCAGAATATCTAGAGGTTTATTGTTTGACGTTACAATTTTTAAATGTCTGGGCCAGATAGGATGATTGGCGAAGGCGTCAGCATGATGTACTATTGTGACTCGCAAACATTTGTCTAGATAACTCACTGTCGCCGGGAACTATTCCGTTTAGCATTTTGTATGTTTATTTGTCCTAAAGTGTTATATAAAATTAACATAATTTATTTAAACAAGTACTTTGTGTGAGTGTGGTCTACTATTCTCCAAAAGGTCTTTTTAGTAATGTGGATTTTATTTTATACTAATCGATCGTTGAATACGAAATCGATATTCAATTAAAAATTACATTTATTAAAAAAAAATTGGGTCTGCGTCGGACCAGACGGTGGAAGTTATACTTCTTTGGCCATTCGTATATTATAATATATATTATATTATAAGAATAAACTTTCCTATAATTTTTTTTTTTTTTAATTTCCAAGCCGTTGATTGAACCAGGGATTCTAGCGTGGAAGTAGAGTGCGTTAACCACTCACCCACCGAGACTCTTGAGGTATCTCTTGTAGAGAAAAGGTACTTTCCGGATTTTACTCCTAACGCGTGATGCGGTTTCTCGACCGACACCCCATCCCGACTACAACGGGCGCAAAGAAGTATAACTTCAAAAAAAATCTTTATTTTTTAACCCTAGAACTGTCAATGTTAATTTTTTGCAACGCCAAGCCATTTCGGTGCGTGTGCAAGCAAATTTTAAAAAAATCACCAAATATAGTAATTTTCTATCCCAATCCAAAAGTGTTGCGTGGCTTTATTGTAGAGAAACGTTCAAAGAATTTATATATGCAATTAAAAAATGTATTGATGTAAAATTGTATAAAATTGTAAAAGTTATTAGCTCAAGAAACAAAAACTGTTCAGTAACGAAAGGAAAAGGTTCAACTTTAGGCCTACATAACAAGTAGTAAACATTTTTTGTAAGTGTAAAAAAGTTTTGTAATTTATTAGTTCTAAATAGAACTGTATAAAAACATTTTACAATTTCCAAATTCTTATTTTGAAAACAACAGTTTTTATGTTCCAACTACAAGGGTGCTAACAAAACTAGGCCTACATTTAAACGTAATTTAGGAATATTTGCTTTTCCCAAAAATGAAATATTATTATAATAAAGTGTAGAGAATAAATCAAAGAAAAGAACTGTATACACGTCTTTTCTTAGTTCACAAAAGTGTTTGAATAATCTCTACTTGAATAACAAAAGTGAGGACAAATGTCTGAACTTCCCATACTTGCTACACATACAAAGAAGCGCACGTAAACGACCTATCTATTGCATGTTAGAAAAGTCCGTTGGGTTCGAAATTCAAACTTGGTTTGAGACCGTGAAAACACTGACTTTCATATGGTCCTACATAACAAACCTGTCTAGTATACTTATTTTTTCAAACTAAATATTAGCTTGAATCATTCTCTACATGAAGGTAGCAAAAGATTTCTAAAACTAGAATGATATCACCCGTCTTTCACGTGTTATAAATAAGGCTGTTTATTGGTTGGAAACGTAACCAATGCAAGGGTCTACAAAATGCCCTCATATCTATAGATATATTTGACGGAATTTTGATTGGCTGGCAACTTTATTTAGAGGGAATTGAAACAGATCCAACGGTATATAGATTTAAGTCAGACAAAGAACTAGGCGGGCTGTAGACAGAGAGGAAATATGTCTTATTTCATTAAGTTTTGGGACAAAATCCTCGCGTCAACTGAGTTGTACAAAACTAATAAACTGCAACGGTGATTACGTATGTAAATAGACGTTTTAGAAAAAACTTGTAAATACAAAAATTAAAGTTTAAATCATTTCCTTTCAAACGGCTTTTGATTTATTGCGATTAGATGATTTTTAGTGGGTGAAATATTCAATACAAGTTGAGTTGTCACAGACTACATAATTCACTACGGCAGGGCGTTGAGACCACTCAATTTGGAAAATGATGATTTTCTAACAGTGACGTTTGAGACCCAGCGGTCTGGTTTATAAATTGACGGTATATGAGCGCTGATAGGGCCACGTTGAAAACGCTGAAAACCGGGCGTTAAATGCCCAACTTATACGGTACGTTGAAAGCGCGACGTTGGCAATGCGTATCTGATGTTATACACCGCGTTTTTGAGGCACTGTCAACATCGCACCACCTCCAAAAAATGGACACCATTCAGTTAGGCTGTCTAGGTGTATTACAAATAATAGAAACATAAGATGAGGAATTGTGTATGAGGAAGGGTAGACGGTGGAGCACACACACAGTGTTTTCAAATCGTGTATCAACAGGACAGCAGTTTCAATAAAATTGTTTATTGCTATAATCCTTTAAATTAACATCAAAAAGAGGTGGCTGTGGCCTATCAGGTAGCTGCGCAGCAAGTGCACGTTGATAGCGCTCCGTACAACTGGGTTCGGGGGTGATAGCGCAACGTCTTTAACGCGTCAGTCCACGTTAGCAATGCTCACTCCCGGTAAACGCAGATTCACAAGTATTGATCGAGCTCGTATAACACGGTCCAACAAGTATTGATCGAGCTCGTATAACACGGTCCAAGGTAGTTCCATTTATCCAATTAACTGACGTTAACACAATGTTGAAAACGCGGCGCTATTGACACTCATATAACATGGCCCTAATAGTTCAGCGCGTTTGGGTGCTGGCTAGACCGAAACTAAAAGTCAGTGCAGGGTGATCTAGCGGAAAGAATGTTTATATTGCACTATTGTCTCACTCAAGCACTTAATCATTCACTTTAAAAAAGTATATAATGTTTCAGAATTTGTGATAAATTAAAGAACTACCATTCATTTATATTTTATTGAATATATATTATACTCTGAATTGAGCATAGCCCTCCCCCCCAGCCAAATCCTCGGTGCGCCACTGCTATTCACAGAATTATTACCACTGTATTTATTTATTACAGCCAAAAGACATACCTTATGCATAGGCTACGTAAAATATAAATTAACATTAAAAATACACAAACACAATACAATTTACACAAAGATAAGAAATCATAACTATTTTAAAGGGGGGGGGGGGACAAGTAATACAATTTAAAATTAAATTATACAATAATTGATAAAAATATAATATTCTTAATATAATCAGAATAAATTAATAAAAATACAACATATAACAATTTTATACCAATCAAATTTTGAACAGTTAAAAACATATAACTAGTAATTTAAAATAATCATAGACTGCAACTGTTTTAATTTAAAATTAGAGAACACATTCATGATTTCAAGTATGGCTACAGAACACAGAACTCCTCCACAAAGTAGAAAGAGCTAGAAAATAATAGCTGACTAAGACTGTTTTTAAAAGGTAAAATATTCTGCAAATTTTTAATGCTCTTTGTGAGCTTATTTATCAGTCTAGCACCAGCTTGTGCAGGAAGTTTGCTGTATAGATTCAGTCTGTGCTGTCTAGCACGATAATTATTAGCTTGTCTGGTACTATAACTGTGTAGCCTATATCTTTATGTTGGATATGATCACATTTAAATTTAAAGTAGAGTAAACGCAGCCATACATGACTCATCTTTTTTTAAGACCTGCCAATAAGCCTTATAGTTTTTTTTCCAAGACAAAAACCCTTTACAAATTCCAAACTGACGAATCTCCCCAAAGAATTCCACAGTTCAGATATGGATATACAAGACTATAGTAAGCTGTTAATAAAATAGTAGGATTGCAGTATAATTTCTAATTTCTGAGTGTAAATATTCCTTTTTACTAACTTTTACGCAAATGCTATGTGATCAATTGAAGTCAACTTATTGTTAATACAAAAGCCTAAAAATTTTGCACTTTTAACCTCTTTAAATTAACTATCATACTTGTATTTAGCCACTCAGTTAATGTGTTAATTGGCTAGTACTCAAACAATAGGTCAAATATTCGCCTGCCGTTATCGGGCACGAGCAATAATGCTCACTTTCCCAAGCGCTCCTCTGACATTGGTCAAACTTCTAGGCATTCTGCGTTAAGTATTTGTTATATGCCTGTCACTATCCACTAGAGTTTATTACATAGTTTTTTCTTTATTTTAGAGATTATTGTATTGTTTCTACCGTGTACTCTTTTCTACATTATTTTTGGTACCGTACTATAAAAGTTAAGAAGAAAAAGTTTTAATTTAACAGAAGACAATTTATATTGCTATGTGAAGTGGGATGATTGACTTGTAAACCTTTATTTTACAGCTTAGCTATTCTGACACTTTGGTGAATATATATATTATAGAATGTTTAATTAATTTATGTAAAGAAAAATTCAACTTACTGTCAGTATAATGCCTTGTTCTTGAGTACGGTACTAGAAATGGTCTGGATCTCAGAGCTCATCAGTATCGCTATTTGTTGACAATGAGCAGTTTTGAGCATAACTCCACAACAGCCTTCCTGATAAAATAAAACAACTAAATATGATCTATACTAATATTATAAAGAGGTAAAGTTTGTTTGTTTGTATGTACGGGGTAATCTCTGGTACTGAACCGATTGAAAAAATAGTTTTACTAATAAAAACCTATACACTATCCCTGAGTAACATAGGCTATAATTCATTTCGATAAAAACCTTTTTTTATTTCAATATTTATAAATTTAATCGGAAAAAATCTTAGGTTAGGCCTAGAATGATAAACCAACACATGTATTTACATTTATTACCATAGCAACCAATTTAATAAAATAACAGATAATATATTTGCTCCAATATTTCCATTAACAGCTGATTTCAAAATTTGAAGCAATTATTTTTGTATTTCTAGCTTTTAGGTTAGGATTTTAAAGAGTAAACCTGAGCCTTGTTGTTTCTTTTAACCGTTATTATAACTGCTGTTAAAAAATATAAGAAATAATTTAAATTGAACATTTAACATTATTTACCATCTTAGTTTTGAGGTCATTATTAATCACACACCTTTATTATAAATAAAACATAACATGTGTTTTTAGAAGGTTACGTTGGGGGTTGGCGTGCGGAGCACGCAGGGGTCTCCCCTAGTATAATATAAAATAATAATAATTATGTAGCTAATAAATCAAGCAGTTTACCAGCATTATGAGTTTTTTTTTAGTTGCCACACCTGTTTGAAAGTAAGACAGACCTAAGGTAGTTAGTTGTGTATTTATATTTCTTTAGAACAATCATATGTTGTAAATATGTTTCTGTTAATCGTTCATGGGATTTTGCTGTATTTATCAGCTGTATTTATGATTGTAGGCCTACATTATTATGATAGTCATTAGATGTATTGTAATATTGTTGTTATTTGTGTTTATTCTATTTGTAAATAATAAATAAACGGTATCAGTTAACTGACACAAACTTTCTCCCAACTTACTGTAGTCAAAATAATATTGTTTTTAATCATTTTATTTACTACTTTTTAGAACAAAACAAAAAAATAATATTCTACCTATGTCAATCGTATAAAAAAGTTATTGTGCCAGGCGGGATTCGATCGCGCGACCTTTGAATTACTGGCCGTCCTCGCTACCGTTGTGCTACCCCGTGCGGCCGTCGCCGCGATGCTAGATTGACAACATAAACTTGTTTATTTTTTTAACATTTCCCCATAATTATGAAACGCCGAAGTTTTGATAAAAGCGGGTGGTGTCATTTTGTTTGGTATCTTAAGCACTATAAATACTGAAAATTTGATCAAAAAAATCAAAAAAAAGTTAGAGCCGTTTTTGAGAAATTTGCATTTTTGTCGTTTTTTATTGGTTTTTAGGGGTAAATTACCCTTAAAAATTAAAAATTCCAAAAAATGAAAAAAACGTCTGGAGATATTAGGGTTTAGTACTTACATACCAAATTTCATGAAAATCGGACCAATAGTGTCCCCTCTGGTCGTGTATACATACTGACACACTGACAGACAGACACCACGTTAAAAACACTTTTTTGGGTTCAGGGAGCACCAAAACAAAAAATTCCACTAAAAATATTTTTGGGTTCAGGGAGCACCAACACAGATAATTGCACTAAACAATTTTTTGGGGTTCTGGGAGCACCAAAACAGATAATTCAACTGAAAATTCAAATTCGAACATTTTTACGAAAACAATACTTTCTCCATATACTACGTATAGGGTGGAGAAAGTAAAAAGGAACACAATAATTTAAAAGTGTCTGTAAAAAATATTTGTATGTCTTAATTTTTAAGTTGGAGTTTGTTTTGTTGATTAGGTATAGTGTTTAAACCTTTTAAATCGACAGCTCGCATAAATTGTGACAGGGTCGTGCCTGAAGCTACATAGATGGAATACGTAGGTAATCCATCTATGTATGATGACCTTGTTATTAAATGGCTTTTGCTTTACCTTTTCACTCCACAACTAAGATCTCTTCTGACGTTGACTAAAAATAACAACTTTATATTTTAATTTAATAATCATTTTACTGTATTTAGAAAAGCTGTTATATTATCTGTATCGTAAATATTTACAAAAACTAAGTACTTTTAAGCGAACCTTAAAAAAAAACATTTTTTCAACAACACATAACATTAAAAACATGTACATTACGAATAGTTTAATTTATATGAAAACATAGACAGTTTTTAAAACAAAATGATATAAAGTTGTACACCACAAACAGACCATCTACACACACTAATAAAAAAGTGCTATAATAACTGGCTAAATTATTATAAATAATTATAATTATTCAATAAGATGCACTTACAGGCTAAAAAATCGTTATATTATTTGACAGCAGCCAAAATGCCACTCCAGCGCGCGCGCCAGAATTATAATTTCCAATATTATTACGCATTATAAGGACTTATCCTCCTTTTACATTGATCTTGCAAGGCAAAATGTTTCTGTCGACATAAGGGCACACTTTACCTATAAAACAATACAATTATTTCAACTATGAAATATGGATTAAATACATAATGAAATTTCTTTAATTAAATTACAAATTTCTTGTTTCTTGAAATTTCTGTGTTAACTTTGGCTAAAATTTAGAAAGATTGAAGTAGTAATTGAAAAAAAAAACAGTACAATTTTAAACACACACTACTAATTATTTATTACAAAATTTGTAAAATAAGATATATTACAAACTTTAGCCCCTATCCGTGATATGTTTGATGTAGTGAAAGTTACAGTGTTGGCGAAAATGTAACATTAGATGAGATCATGAAACCCTTTAGGGGGCATTGTAAATTTCGTGTGTACATGAAAAGCAAACCTTGTAGGTGTGGAATAAAAATGTACGCTAGCGTAGGCTCATCAACATTCTACATCAGCATTCATGGAAATTTACCTGGGGAAACAGCCTAGTGGTAGAACTTTTTATTTATAAAATTATGCATCAAGTGTAGTAAAGCGTTGCACTGGGCGCTTGAAGTGATTGATGGTACTGGGATTAATGTGAGAATGGACAACTTTTATACTTCTATCCCCCTTTCAAATGATCTTTATGACCACAGACTAAAGATGGTGGGAACACTCCATAAAGACAAAAAAGAAAATCCAGAAAAGCTACTCCGTGTTTCAGAAAGGTCTGACTGTTCATCAATGTTTGCCTTCTCAAGACCTCCAAATTATTGTTCTATAGTTTCTTACATTCCTGATAAAAAAGAGGACAAACTTGTTTTGTTACTTTCTACGCTCCATGATGATGATAAAATTGATGAAAGTAGTGGAGATGCTCTAAAGCCTGAAATAATAACATATTATAATGCAACAAAAGGCGGAGTAGATGTCGTCGACCGACTGAAAACAGAATATTGTGTGTCATCTATTACTCGGAGATGGCCTATGACCGTTTTCAATGGAGTGTTGAATGTTCTAACAATCAATGCCTATATTATTTTTAAAGCTAACACTAACATCAATATGACAAGAAGACATTTTCTGATGGATCTGAGAAAAGAATTTGATCCTAAAAGCCGTAAAAAGAATTACAAATTCAAAAACGTAATTATTTCTGAAGCATTAGGCCATATAAAATAATATTTATTGCTTGTAATAGTGGCTTAATAATATCTAGTATCTTTTTAGAATTTAATTTTAATTGTTTGGAACGTGTTAGGTTGGAAAAATAAATAAAATAAAAAAGTTGTTGGGTGTGAGAAAAAAATCTCTACACCCGACTAATGGTGAACCATTTGAGGCCCAACTAACGTCGGGTTAATTTAAAATAAACATTCTTTGCTAAGTGTGCTAGGTGCTAGTCAGTGTTTTATCATCATTTTTTAGTGTTGATAATACGAACAATTTCTTCGGAATACAGTGCAAAATATTTAGAGGAAACAGTACATGTTCACTTTTCAGTGTTTAGATTCCTCGAGTCACAATTCCTATAATCAGCAGCCTCCCTCAATCCTAAAATTAAGTTTTAGATTTTACCAGAACAAACAAGGGAATACAAATTAAAGATTATTATAAATAGCATTTTATTTAAGAATCTTAATGTAATCTATTTTAAAATGGATTAGATTAAATTTAGTACTATTTGACAAAAGAACTTTTTTAGTGCTTTTTAAAAGTGGGCTACTTTTTATATTTGTAACACATTTCTGAAGATGTCTTTATGAAAGAAACCTGCTCAACAGCTTGTGTTATAGACATTTGGAGCAAAGACAGACTCATCGGAAGCCTCAATAATGAAACAAATTTCCCTGAATTTTTAAAAATTTTCTGATTTTTACTGAATATTTTTTATTTCCCTGGCCGTAGGAACCCTGCATAAGCAAGGATCAAATTTATAAACCAGTTTAGTGGGAATAATTACATAAACATATTAGTTTTTAATATTTCTTTCTAAAGTTACATCCTGCAATAGGCTAATGTAGATTTAATATTTCTCTATTTCAAAATTGTTTTTTTAGAGTAGGCTTGAAATCTAGAAAATGAATTTGAATTTGTTTAAATTAAAAACAAATTAATCTTATAGTTATTGTAAATATTTAGCCTACCAAGAAATTAGGTTTTCACATTTTTATTGACAGCTGGTTTTTTTAATCGCAAAAAAAATATATATATGTTGGTAGTTTTTTTTAAAAGATAGTTTCAATTTATTTTAATGGTCTTCAAGTTATTTTACATTAAATTTGTTTAATAGTTACCATTTTGAAACATTGAAAATAAAAAATGTAGGCCTACTTATTCAACAAATTAAGATCACAATTTAATATGGTAAAATTATAAAGAGTTATCAATTGTGTATCCCAAATATCTCATTAATCAAAATAAATAAATAATATTTAAGTAGGTATAATAAAATAACAGGGAACATTTAAAAATTCACAGTTAGTACCTGATTTAATCAGCCAGTCACTAACAGATAAATCAGTGAAATCCAACTGTAAAAAAGTAGCAGTTCTGTGAAACTGTTAACATCTCCACGTATCTGAGATGTTTATAAATAATGTACCGGTACATTAGGAATAAGTACTTACCTAATTCACTTGTCCTTCTTTTACATTGATCTTGCAAGGAAAAATGTTTCTGTCGACATCCAGGCATACGTTATCTATAAAACAGTACAATTATTTTAAATATGAAAAATGGAGGAAGGCCTATACATAATGAAATTGCTTCACTTAACTTTGCCTAAAATTTAGAAAGATTAATGTAGCAATTGAAAAATTAATTCTTTAGTAATGTGTGTTTTTTAACATAAACAGTAAAATTTTAAACACACACTAGTAATTATTTATTACAAATTTTGTAAAATAAGAATACAGTGTTGTAAGAAGGTGTATTTTCATAGGTAAAACACTTTCAAAAGAAAAACTAAACATGCAAGATTTATTCTTCAGTTTAATAATTCCATCTAGCCCAGTACAAATCTAGACCTTATTATAAACCATCTATACTTAAAACCATTGTTATTAATATTGGCTATTATTTAATTAAATT
>JAGFPH010002053.1:45758-67661 GCA_018207615.1 Philaenus spumarius | reverse complement strand
ATACTTAAAACCATTGTTATTAATATTGGCTATTATTTAATTAAATTTTATTCTTCAACAGTAAATACTATTTTCTTGTAAGTAGAAAGAAACCAATTCAATGCAGTAAGTTATCCATCTCTGCTTCTTAAAGTTCAATGCTAAACCCCAAAGCTAATTAGGCTAGAAAATAATTGTATTTTACAAAAATAAATTAGCTTACAGTATTTATTAAACACAACTGAATATTACAAAAGTAAAAGAAAAACATATTCAAGCACAATTCAAATCAAATCAGAAAGTGAAAAAGCACACAACACAGCAATAATGGTTCAAACAACCGTTACATTTTTGCAAGGAATTGTGGGAAACGGCGCCATATTGAATGCATATTCAAATAGGCCCTTAGCAGCTAAATAATTAGTTTTTACAATATGATTAATGAAAACACTCCAAATATAAAACAAAACTGATAATAATTACATTAAAAATATTGTAGACATAACACTGCAAGCTTAATGTTGATTTCTGAAAGTGTAAAATGTTTTACTGACTACTGGACTACTGCTGCAGATCTTACCTAATTTTTGAAAATTTGGTCAAGTAACGATTATCAATGTTAAGTGTTACAAGGCTCAGAAACAAAATAAATTCGTTAGATTGGACTCACCATGTGTTGTCATCGTTGGTGGTTGTAATACAGACATAGTTATGTTAATATTTTGATTTTTTTGTGTGAAAATAATTTCTAAACGAAGACAGGCATTTCACATTCTTCATTCTTCAACAACCCTTGATTGTTTGATTTTAACGCTGCCGGATGTAGAGTGGCTGTAGTTTGAATTGAATTAGCAAAGAAAATACAGTGACGAAAACCAACACTGTTTGCGTATAGGATTGTTATTTAGAGAGAGTACATAGTCTATTGTCATACACATTTAATTTTTGTAGAAATTTCGTTATTGATGAAATTTTGTATTTGTTGTTAGTTTATTAAAATTGATACATTTTGTGTTACAAACACTTCTATAGTAATACCTATACACTATAGGCCTTAAGTCCAATCTTATACATGTTTACTCATACTATAATATCAATTAATAATATACCGGTAAATATATTTAAGTATACAAGTTAAATAGGCCTATATTATACAACTTTACATAATATAACTTTTGTCATAATGCAAAAGTAATATTAATGTACTGTATTTGATTTTAAGTGAGACGAAAAAAATGTTTGTATAAATTTATGTAGATATACTTGTAGAGAAATAATAACGTACCATAAACTTTTAAAGATACAAAATAATATAATTTATGGAGTATGTAAATATTTGACAAAAACATAAGCCTTAGAAAATATATAATTAAGCAATAATATATAACTTTTGTCTTACGTACTCGACTCTGTAGTCTGGAACAATTTTAAAAGCTGCAGTTGGCAACAATGTCTACCCCTGTTTTTTTTTGTACAGTACTACAGTACCAGAGATAATGATAATAATACCGTTGACTATGTAAGCATATAATACCAAGGGGCATATAAGTAAATGGTAATCATAGCGTTATACCATTGACTATGATGGTTATACTGTACAGTGCTTATGTACGCACGTTACGTTCAAATTTAGAGTATTGAATATCATTGTACCGTAGTGTGTAAATTACTTACAGGATTAAATGTAAATGCATGCCATGATAATTTAGTTTAGTGGTGTGTATTTAGTTCACAAAATTTAATCGGTAAAACCCAACACAAAGAAAAGTATTTTTGGTTTTATCAATGAGAGATTTTTTCTCACTGTAATTTGATGGAAATGCGCCACAAACAGTGTTATCAGATTGGAGTTTTTACGTTGACAACACTGGGCACAAAATAAAAGCGGGAATCCGTTGAACATTGAACGTTTTGACCGATTTTGACGTAGTCTTGTGTATACAGTACTTGTATTTCAACTTATTATTCACAGTTTGCATGCAAGTTCTTTCACAGTTGCAGTTACTTGTTGCAAATTGAATTTAAGTTAGTTACAGCGTGGCAAGAGAGGCTCACAACTTTACTTTGGAGTTTACCTACAAATTATTGTGAATAATGGTAAAACCAGGACTTTGTATTTTATATTTTAGGTTAAGTTAGGGTTTGATCGTTTTTAGGAAAAATGTATTCATTAGAGATATAAATAAATTTAAAGATGTAAATAAATAATCCAATAACATAAGTGATCGAAATTTTAGTATGTCATGGATCTCCTTATTGTGACTTAGGTCTAAGTTTACAACAGGCCTCTCTGCTGACATCTTTGCAGAGGACAACCTTTTTTTAAAAGAGTAGCCTACACTCGATTCCACGTTCACCGTGCAGTACAGGTCTTACCGGAGAATAGACATGCTACTACCATTACAGCGAACATCACGTTTATTATCATGCGGGTTGCGTCAACTGACCGAGCTTAGCATGGGAGTTGATTTTTTTTTAGTTGGCTATTATCACTGAGACTGTTGTAAGGATAACATGGCTTAGGGCGCTCTGTACTGCACGGTGAACGTGGAATCGGGTGTAGTGCTTCCAACCTAAAACCTAAGTAGCCTATATTGTAACTTCTTGAACGTTGAGTTAATATTGGGAAGATTTGTTATTTCTCTTTTTTATGTAGTTTGATACCAACATATGCACTACCTATATATAGGCCTATATTATATCTAATATATAATAGATATTTATATCCATTTTATACGTGATTTGCTTCACGAAAATTAGAAACAAGCTGTGTCGTCATGCGTAGTAATACATTTGCTTAATTTTTTAGCGTGTTTGTTGGGAAGTAATCAGGTGTTATTTGAAATTATACCCTATCATTTTTCATTAGTATTTATATTTAGGTTATCAATTGTGTTTGCTGTTTTGTTACATAGGCCTACATCTCGATATACAATAATCCATTACGTTGGATTGTGTGATATAACTAAAGTGACTCTTAGTTGTTACGGCATTGGGATAGGAGAGTATTTACAATCGTTTCATTTTATGGTGTTCTATAAAAACTTCATGAAATATTAATTCATTCAGCCTATATTTAACATGCCGTAAGGTAGCCTAACTTTCTTTGAAGATTTTTTAACAAATTGTTGAATTATATTTGCTGGTTACGTTAAACACTAAACTAACTTATACTCTCCTTTTCATTATGTTTATGCAGTGGTCGATTTGTAAAATAATAGAGCGAACTGTGGCCTTTCTGAGAGGTATTTTTATAGACACAGCTAAAATTATGCTCGGAGCATTAGCCTAGGACTACATGTTTCATGACCTTCCATTTTGTTTAAATAATTTACAGTCATCTAATAGACCAATCTTTTCTACGTAATCTATTTTTAAGCTGTAGCATTAACCTTTGAATCAACTAGCACTGCTTTACTTATTGTTTTCCATATATTTAATTTTCGTTGTCAACATCCCTTTTATCAACTACAACAAATCCTTCATCGATGGATAAGGTGTCCTTGGTGAATAGTATAATTTTACCGATTTCTGATGTAGTATGCTCTACACAGTTTGTGTTGAAACGCATTGTTTAAAATTTAAGTCAATAGAAGTGCATTTATGATATTATTATTCTGTGCTGTAAAATATACAAAGTGATTCCGAATTGAATTATCAAAGATTCCTATTTTTATAACAATCTAACGAAAGGCTTAATCGGGAAGGGAGAATTGAACGTTCAAAAGTTTTGCGCGGGTTCACTGCTAGTTAATAGTTTTCCTTGTTCCAGGCTCAATTCAAGTATTTCAAAGATTTTGTGCCATTGGATGTTGATGCAGAAATTGCTAAGTTCAAAGAATTATATGATCAGTTCAATATTCCACAACATTTTGAAAACACCAACAGACTATTGGACATACTGGAAGAAAAGCTTTTAAAAAACAAAAGTAAGTATGGCAAAAAAGTAACGGAAATTTTGTAATATTACGAGTTGTATAAGTCCGAATCGTGTGATTTTTCGTTATTGTGTTGGTAAACATGTCTGACAAGTAGACGTACATTGTCAGCCATATGGGATGTTTAGTCTTGTTTTCAGCTGTTAAAGAGGTTACATGTGATTTCGTACAATCTCCAATAATTATTGATTTCTTTAAAAAAAAATGGATCAGAGAATTTGCATTAAACTTTGGTATAAGACTGGAATAAAGTGCATACATTTTTAGATATTACTTTTGGCGAGTCTCAAAAATTTCATACAAATTTTACTTCCAGTCAAAAAAAATGTGCTTTCAGTTGTTGGAAAAAACCAACGTGTTTATCAAATTAAGAAGTAATATGCGGCCGTTAAAATGCAAACATATAGGGTGGAGTAAGGCCATGTTTTTGCATAGTTCAACTTTGAACTGAATTTACCAAGTTATTATTTAATGTAAATTAATGAAATATGGCATGCCTTATCTTTGTTTTGTTGGCCATCAAGTGATGTAGTTCATTTTTTCAAATCCTGTACAGTTTTTTTGTGACCATGACGTGTGGCTCCACTTGCCCCAGCGATCGGTGTAAGTGCAGCCAAGGACCGAGTTTCCTATTGAAGCATGCCTAGAGCAGCAATAGGGCAAGTGGATTATAGTCCATTTTTCATTGATTCAGGCAGTTTTTAAATCACTGAGATATCATAAATTTTGTAGGAGTTACGAACTTTTTTGCATTGGAGAACACAGCACATCGCAAAAATTGCTGAAATTTGGAAAAAAACTAAATTTTATTGAAACTAATAAAATAACAACTTATTAATGTACTTACATGTTTGTTATTATTCTCTGACCTCTTGGGCTTGATTTTAATAACATTTTAGTTAGAAAATGTTTTTTGAAATTTAACTTAAATATTTTCTTCTGTTAATCAAACGAATTTACACACTTTTGTACAGCCAGAATAATGATTGTGGTCCTTTCATATTTAACTAAAATTCACTCTTAACATATTTTTTTTTCATTAAAAAAGGCAATTAAACACCTTATTGCCAATTATTAACCAACTTAAATGTTTATTTTATTATTTACAGGTCTGCATAGTTGATTTTTTACTGTAGGTTGTGGGAGGAAAATGATATTTCAAAAGCAAAATGAAAGGATTAAGACATTAATATAAGTAAAATACGTGCTTTAAAATAATGGTTTAAAAAAATACTGTTTCGATACTAGCTGTAGTTACCCCATGACGAAAAAATTGATGGGGTAAGTGAGGCCACCGCCATATTTTTTTTTTTAATATGCATTATTGAGCAAATTGGCTCATTACAGGCTGAATCTATACATAAAAACTACCAGAAACACTTACAACTTTTAATCTAGGTCTTTTCAATCAGCGGTAAGAGTCATGCAAACTTCGCCCCGGGCAGTTCCATTCGGTTGCGAAACGTAAGGTTTTTTTGGAATGCGTGAAAAAAGTATGGCTTGTTCACTGTAAGTGATTATCAAAGTGAAATATGTTAGAAAAAATCCTAAAAAAAACATATGTTGCCATCTTTTTACTGAATTAATTATTTCCAAGGCTTTGGCAGCCACTTACCCCACTTCACCCTATACAATTTTGATTGATACCCCAAAACGTGTTCTGGGGACAATGATTGGTACTCAATGACCACTCTCGACCGTAAGGGCCTTTGCAATAGCTTGTCTTTCCTATGGAAATTTGCTAAAAAATTTTAGAAATAGTTTAAACGAATCTAATTAATTGATTACATTATTGTCCATCTTGCAACTGCATGACAAATAAAAATGTAGATTACTAATTAAAGCATTGCTGGCAATCGTAAGTTTAATTGTGTGGGCTACATACGCTGTGGTTCATTTTGTTGTACATTTATTTCTGTAAGACACATTTTTATTTGTTTGAAATACGTTATTATCGATCTGCAATACTTTCATATGTTTTATGTTTCTCTAGTGCAGAAACAGAAACTAGAGGAATCTATTAAAGTCGCAAAATCAGAGGAAACCCAATTGAAAAACGACATTTCCGAATACAACGTTCAATTGGAAGAACTGAAAGCAGAGAATCGTGTGAAAAAGTTGGCAATAGAAGAACGCCGGAAAGAGTTGCCTTCGAAAGAGGAAATGGATGAATTGAGGATTAAGAAGGCATCTCTTGAAAAAGGTATGTGGGAAGCAAAGCTTGAGTTAATATTTATTCCGATAAAATGTGAATTGAATTTCTCCTCGGAACCAAAATTTTTACACTAAAGAATAATACAGTATGTTACAGTCCTGTTAGAATGGCTCTATCCAATGTTGTAGTAGTGCTTATCGTCCTACATTCCAGACAGTTATTTCCTGCTATTACTGAATATTGATACAGGCGTTAGGGGAGGAGGGTAGGTGAGAATTAATAAAATAAAATCAGTCAGCAGAAAAGGCTAAATTGTGGTTAGTGGAAGAACATAAAACATATGCAATCTAAAACATTAAAATAAATAAATAATTGAAAGTAAAATAAATGTTCTAATTACACAAGTATAGATATCAGGGTTTTGAGGTTTTGTGGTATTTATTACAATTACCTTTATAAATAATTCGGCCACGCAGTTGAACCGCTGACGTGAGTTGAGCAAATTTCCAAAATTAAGTTTATAGGCCTACGTTTTAGGGTTTCAACCAAAAATTTGGGAATTAGGTCTATTCGCGACGGTGCTGAATAGCTGCAAAATGCTTCACACGCTATTCCGCATATTGAGAGTATCTTCAATACACAAAGCATTGCGTGCTTCGCAATCCAACCCCACTGTAAAATCCACCACATGGCTTTGAACCGGGTACTTTACGTTTTGATCGATTTTGGGGGAACTAAGCGAGCTATAAGGTCGCGTAAAAAGCAAAATGTGTAGAATAACATCCTACATTTATATCTTTAGAAAAAACTCTTAAAAAAATTCATTTTTGTAGGAAAAATCTAAAAAAATAGTTACTTCCGGTCAAAAAAGGTACTTCTGGATTTTTTTGGCTAACGAACTCGTCCGAGCGACGTACACAGCCAACATGTTGCGACGGTAATTAGCCAGTCGCAAGGCGCTAATTAGACTTGCTAATTAGAACCACAAAACATTAAAAGTTAACGAATTTAAATTATAAAGACAGCATAAGAATCAGTAAATTAAAACGTAAATAAAAGAAAGAATAAGTTTTTGATGATATATGAATAGTTTCAGAGTTATTAAAGAAATTAGTTTAACGTTTTATCAATCAGAAAAATAACAGACAGAGGCGATATGAATTGTACTAAGTTCAATCGACAAGATGGGACAAGAGAATTCCTGTCGAGAACGGCAAAAGTTTGTCAGCTTCTACTTGTTGCTAGGCAGATCTAAAACCATGTTAAATTTTGATAATTATAAATGTTGTATATTATTTTAGTTAATTAAAAAGAGGGGAAAAAGACGAATTAAACAGTATAAAAGGTTTTTTAATAGAGTAAAGAATTTAGGAGTTATAGCACAAAAAGTAAGACCAAAAAATGAAAAATCGTTTGTGTCAAATAAATTCAAAAAACTAATTAGGCCTAATAGAGACCTAATAAGGCCTATAAAAGAATAGCACAAATGCATTTCAAAATAAAAATAACTTAGTAACAAAAAAGGGATTTAAAGTCATTAATTTGCATAAAAAGGCCTGTAACTTCAAAAATAAAGTTAAATTCAAAAAATTGAAAAGGGGGGAAAATCGACATACTAACAAAAGGTAATTATGCAAGGTTTAGACAAAAAATCATAATTAAAATTAACGGAATTAAATAATAAAAATAAATAACTTTAAAGTTAAACAAAAGGGAGAAAAAATTAGAATAGTTTGTAATAAATGGCAAAATAGGTTAGAAAATAGTTAAATGCATTGTAATATCACTTGAGATGTGAGAAAGGTAAAATCGGGGGGGGAATAAAACACAAAAATCGGCAGCGCAAAATTAGGCTTCCGAAAGTCAACCATAGCGGGAGAACCAAACAAGATAGAAGAAATCCAAAAACATATTCGTTCGTTTGGGAACCAAACTAAGAGGATAGGAAGAAGAAAATTCCAAATTTGATAAAATTCACAGAATTAAATTTCAAAATTCAACGAAAACTTGCGAAGCAAATAACACGGCGAAAAAAGGGCGTACGACTTCAAATCAAAGGGCTACGTGAGCAGAAGGTCGTCATGTACAAGATGAGACCAACAAAACCAAAATTGGGCCAAGGACAAGAAAGTTACGGCAGTTTGAAATTTTCAAAGCCAAATTGCATTGATTTCAAGAATGAACACGCCAAGCAAAAGTAAACAGTAACGAGACAAATCTGCCGATTAGGGGAAGGGCGAGAGCCTAAAGTCGGTAGGCCTGTCGAGTTAGTTCAGTTTTAGATACCAGACCGTCACCACGTACTTCAGAGATCCTAGAAGGGCTTTCCAAGAGACTAGCTGAGGGAACGATCGCAGTGGAACACTCGCGAGAACAGCGGACATTGGGCGTCATCAGCATAAGTCAGAGAGAGAAAAAAAAAAAAAAAAAAAAAAAAAAAAAAAAAAAAAAAAAAAAAAAGTCAAGAGTAACGGGCCGAAAACCGTACTACCATTGGGACTTAACTGGACCTAGGAGGATTCCGGAGGACCAACACCGCCAGGATTGGGAACCGAAGACAGAACATCTTGTTTGTTGTAAGTAACAGATTATCAAGTTGTTTTCGAATCTAGTAAAATTTTAATAAATTCAAAAATCAATAAATTAAATAAATAAATAAATAAAGTAAATTCAGGGGAAAGTATAACGAAAGTAAAATCATTTTAATAATAATTAACTCACATCTCACAGTGGTAAATATCGACGAAAAATTAATTATAAATATATATTCAATTTATCCATTGTATTTTGTGTTGAAAACGCAGTTGCGTAAGTTTGATATAGTAATTTTGTTCAATAAATTGGTTATTTCTTGAAAGAGTTGCTAAAATCATTTATAAAATTAGTACAATACCATAAATCATTCAGTGCTCTAATTATAAGGATTCAGGTAAGGCAAAAGTGTTTTCTGATCATAGCAAGTATATCTCCACCGGGGACGACCTCGAGATCGGAGTTAGAAAAAGAGCTAGTGTACTAAAGAGAAAACAAAACAAAAGTTTTCTAAAAATTTTAAAACAAGAACTGGAAATTAAAGAAAAACAATTTCCAATTCTTGCCATCGCATCAACCACTCAAAAAGGGTCATACGGGCAGGTACAAGTTGACCGAATTTCAAATAAAATTAACTAAAAGGTAAAAGGTAAGGAAGAGGGGAAAATAAGTCTGGTATAGAGAGGGTATTACAGGGCAAGTGGCGACCGAACGTGGGGCCAAAACCCTGTGATTCCGAAAGCGGAAAAAGTCGGAGAGTGGCTTGGTCCGTGGCAAGTGGCGACCGAACGTGGGGCCAAACCCTGGGATTCAGAGAAGCCGAAAAAGTAAGGAGAGTGGATGGTCCGTGGCAATGTGTACCAAATCGGACTTAAAATGCGACCACTAGAGTACGAACACATATATACATATTTACACAGTACAGTCTAGCTAATCCGGACTTGACGGGACCGGACCCTGTCCGGATTAGTGAAAGTCCGGATTAGATGGGAAAAGCCTAAAAAATGCATGTATACCGTTTGTGTAGTGAGAAAACGTATTAAAACCCTGGAACTGGCAGAAGGCCATGCATAACCCTCTCTCAGGCGCAGAACGCAACAATTTCACACATTTGCAAAAATTTGCATATATTTGCATAATCGCTAATTTAACCCACTTAAAATTATCTAATCGTAATAAAACTGACACCATTGGAAAGGAAATGAATTAAACTTTAATTTTTGTATTTACAACTTTTTCGTAAAATGTATATTTACATACGTAATCATCGTTTTAAAATATGCACATCGACCTACAGCTCTTTCCGTGCGCGAATCTCCATACAATTGTACTGTTATTTCCCACTTCTTAAACGTTTAAGACCGCCTACACTAATATTTATTTGGCAATTATAACGATACCATTGGATTCGTCATGATTTTATCTTTCTGTTGGTGTCTTCCAATCAGATGTCACTGTAAAATTACTATTTTATTCAAGAGGTTCAAGAGGGTTTACAGTAGTAAACCCTTGCGATTGGACAGTCTCTCAACCAATAAACAGGCCATTTGTCAATCGATATTGGGAAGGCAGTGGCTTAAATGTTTTGACAGATTTCTTTACACCATTTTGTAGAGAACAGTTTGATCTTTCTAACGGTGGGAAGAAAACTAGAAATAACCAGTTTTTTATTTGTCTAGACAGCAGTGAAAAGTTTATAAATAGAGCGGTCTGGTGTGACCGTCCGCTCTGTCTTGTTCCCACGTTATTCAATGCACGCTTATTGTCCGACCTTTATCGACGGCAAAATGTCATTAGATTGATGTCATTTTGTTATTCAAATAAATATAACTCAAACACTTTTGTGAACTAAGGAAAGACAAGTATACCGTTCTTTTCTTTGATTTATCCTCTACACTTTGTTATAATAATATTTCATTTTTGGTCAAAGCATATATTAGTAAATGATGTTACAATCTAGGCCTAGGTTTGTTACCAGTCGTGTACTTGAAACATAAAAACTGTTTTTTTCAAAATAAAAAATTTGAAATTGATAAATGTTTTTATACAGTTATATTTAGAACTAAATTACAAAACTTTTTTACGCTTACGAAAAAAATACAAAAAATGTTTACTACTTGTTATGTAGGCCTAAAGTTGAATTTTTTCCTTTCGTTACTGAACATTTTTTGTTTCTTGAGCTAATAACTTTTACAATTTCAAAATAAACTAATTTTTAGTGGCATATTTGAATTCTTTGAAGTTTCTTCTACAAAAAAGCTATTGAACACTTTTGGATTGGGGTTCATTTACTATTTTTGGCGAATTTTTAAAAATATGCTTGCAAAACGCTAAAAACGGGCTGGCCAATTTTAGCTTTAACCATGCCGCTTCTAGGGTTAAAATTGGTGTTTTGGTAATACAGTATACAGTAAATATAAGCGACCACAGAATTAAATAGACTGGGCAAGTTGAATGCAAGAGTGTAGCCAGTTTTAGAGTCAAATACTCATACAATATGACCGATGCAAGTCGCGGGCCAAAGGCCGGCCGTCCGTATATGTTGCCACATTGCCCGCGAATGGAAGCTCGTGTTCTAGCTGTTGTATGATGGAAACTGCAATAGCTAATTTTTTCAAAAAATACTTTTCAGAAAATGTAGCTTTTCAGCTACATTTATTTCGCTTGCATGACGCATCTGCCCTAAAAACAAACATTTTTCTCGCAATGCAACTTTTTGATGTCACAAATTAAAAAGTATAAAAGTTTGGACTTTATTCGATTTTTAAAGTGCCAAACCATTTTTATTTTTAAATTTTGAACACACCATTACTGTCCCATAGTATTAAACTGTAAGTTTGTCAAAGATTTTCGAGCATTTTCAGCTATTGAAACCACAGTGTAAATGAATAGGGCGCACTGAAAATTTCACTCCAGACATCTAGCGAGAAACAAATAAAAAACGGACTGTTGATTTGGCAGATAGTTAGACAGACAGTCTGCAGTCAAGTATAGTGCGTGCGGCGAGCTGGTGAAGTGAGTCACTTCCTTGGAATACTGTGGGACAAAAGATAATTGGCCGACCCGTTCTTTCCTCGGCTGAGCTTTCTCTACACGTTATTAATAGCCAAGGACAAATGAACCCTTAACTATTTTCACTCTCGGCAAACTTGAATTGCGTGTACTGCACCCAGTAAAATGCTGCAATTTCTATTTTTTTTTTTTTTAGGGCGTACGGATCATCGGTTACCAAATTAGCGAGACTGTACTGTATACATATATGAATTTTAATGACACCCCCAAAACGTGATCTGAGGACCATGGTCGGTGCTCATTTGATGTGTTCAATGTAAGCAGTAATCATCACTACAATGCCTTAAAACCCTGGTATATATGTACATGTCAAAAGTAAATTTGTGACGTCTTCAATTTGATCAAAGAAATATACTTCCAATCAGGACATAAGTCATGTATGTAGAATATTTAAAACAGGAGCCTGGTTTAGAATGAGAGTTTAACATAGTTTTATTAATAACCAGCTGACCCGTACTGTGTTGCCTGTGGTTGTTGGTATTTTCAGTCTTCTTGACGTAATTGTAATTCTTTTTAAGTGTTTGTTGAATACCTGTGCGTATCCTACTGTGGTCATGAAAAAAAGTCTACGCTATTTAGGAAAGCACTGAAAATTGTATTACTGTAAACTACTATCTAACATGGAAAGGCTTTAAATATATCGTTTTAATTTATAGTTTTTACTAAGTTTGACTTTCACTTAATTTCATTGACAATGTTGCGAGCACCTACGGCCTTAGAGGAAGCTACGTACCAAATTTCATTCCAATTCGTTCTTATAGGGATTTTTAGTAACTTTGATCCCCCCTCCCCAAACCACCCTAAAATTTCGAATTTCTTTTAACCCTTTCTTAGCGAGGGTTTAAATTAGCTGGGGGTCGTAGAAAAGATATTTGAATCACTTTGTAACATCCGCGTTAATTTAGGATGTAACAAACTGGTTCAGAGTTTGTAATTTTAAATTTATAGGCCTAATTAGTATAAGATATATATTGTTTAGTATTTAAATATACAATATGCAGTATATATCAAAATAAAGCTACGAATGTCATATTTTAATGGCATTTAGTTTAATTCAGATGGTTTGTTTAGTTTTCAATCAAATATGTTTAAACTCGTGTATGTTTATGGTTATGCATGGTGTGAAATAATTTGTTTGTTATTATTATTATTGATAGCGAAAATATGTTTTGAAAAGTATTAAAAACTTCATAGTTATGATATATTTTATATAAACAATATTTTTAAGCAGCATATCTCTAAGTAGGCCTATATAGATATTTAATAACCAATGTTTCAGTTGAATTATAATTCTGTAAGTATTTTTATTTGTGTTTGTTTATAGATTTTCAATCTAACCTTAAAAAGCTGTTGGTTTTGAAGAGTATTAAAGTGATTATAAATTTGCTAAGTAATGTTGCTGTGGTAATACATGTAAACAAACATAAGCTTTTTATAGGAACACCTGTTTTTGTGAGCTATGGTTTTGAGTTCATACAATAAATGATGTTCAGTTTCTTCCAAATTTGAAACTTTTTCGGGAAACTTTTCAAACTTTTCTTTACGTATAAACCTTCTATGAACTACTACAAACATTTTAAGACCAAAAATAGCCAAATCGGTCCAGCCGTTCTCGAGTTTTAGCGAGACTAACGAACAGCAATTCATTTTTATATATATAGATGTAAACATAGAGAAAGAACAGTGGGAGGGAACAGTAAACATTGCCAAAGTGAGTGACGTCTATGACAAAAACTGTATAGAAATCTATGGACAGTAAAAAGTGCGCATAGAACATAAAGTTTAACGATCATGAAATCAAGAACCATAAACTTCCGCCTGGACAGATAGCAAGATAAGTGTCTTGGTTGGCTTCTTCTACTCTGAATGTTGAAATCAGAAGGCAGAGCGATGATGTAGCTGAAAAGATTTTTGTACAAAGGTCCGTAAAAATATGTTTAAAATCAACATTGAAATGGATGAGCGATGCGAGACAGCAAAACAGAATTGATGTAAATCGATTGATTAAAAAGATACATTTTCTCCTCGAGGCGGCATACATCTAATGGCGACCACCTTAAAGGATAATCACATCTAAAAGAATGAACAGTGGGGTAATTAGTGCACATAAACAATAAATAACTTTCCGTCCCCCAGCTGGTATGTAATTAATCACTTATCTTTTTATATATGCCGTCATAAAAAGAATTATTCAATAACTTTGTCTGAAATTCTCTGTCTTTGTGAATACATTATTTTTATAATTATGGTACTTACTTCCGTCTTGTGACTTATTGTAGCTTTTTTTTTAAAAGTTACGCGTTTCGGAACTATGTTCCATCTTCAGAAAATGTCAGCTTATTATAGTTTCATTCACAGATTGTTAACTATTCCTATGGACACAGACGCGTTCAAAGAAGAATTAAATACCATTAAATTCATAGCGAGGGCGAATGGTTACAAAGTTTCGATGATAGACAAAATAATGTATAGGCAGCTACATAAACTAAAAACACCTAAAAAAGAAAAAGTAAAAAGAACTTTTGTTTCTATGGAATACGGAAGCCTTTTCCCAGAAATTATAAGTAATATCTTCAACAAGTTGAATATAACACTGGCTTTCAAAACAAAACACAATATAGGTAATATACTGCGACCAAAGACACCTACAACTGTTGAAACGTTAACAGGTGTTTATAGAATATCTTGTAGTGATTGCAACAGCCAGTATATAGGACAAACAGGCAGAAACTTTAAAACTAGATTCAAAGAGCACCTTCCGACCAGCAATATTTACAACTTAAAGTCTAGTTATGCACGTCACCTGATAGAAAATAATCACGTATTCAACAGTTTTGACGTTAATTTCCATCCTTTACACATATGTAGTAAGGGCAAATACATGGATGCTGTAGAAGAATACGAAATTTATAAAGCTTTTAAAGAAAACGGAAATGATTTACTAAATGAGAAACTTAATTTCCGTTCCAACTTATTGTATGACACTGCGATGACGTTGGGAGATAAGACATTGGACAATACTGGTCAAGCCATCGCTTATCAGTAGTCCGGGAACCGTTGTAACCGTTGGTGTACACCCACCGTGTAGTTTTGTTCGTATTTAATTTATATGTATGTTTGTGTGTTTTTAGTGTTTTAATGTGCTAACGATCTCTCAAGAGTGATTATCTGAAGATGGAACATAGTTCCGAAACGCGTAACTTTTAAAAAAAAAGCTACAATAAGTCACAAGACGGAAGTAAGTACCATAATTATATTATCTATGTGACTTGGATACTTATACTCAAAAATGAGTTTAAATAACCTTACATTATTTTTGTTTGAATGTTTAAAATACATGTGAACAACGTTTTTCCTAAAGCAATCTATGTTTATTCTTGTTTTAGCCTAATTCACCTACCTAGTAACCTCCAGTCCGAACGGACACAACCCCGAGAAAATAATTAATTTCTCTCATAAGATTTGATAAGTTCATTGTAGCTTGACTATAACTTCAAGACATTTCAATTTATTAAAAAAAAAATTTTGTAACGCCAAGTTAAAAGCCTTAAATATGTATAATTTTTTAAATAAATTTATACATGCCAAGTGTTGTTAATATTCAAGAGGTCAGCCTATACCACCATTTTGTGAATATGAATGATTGTGGTGTACGAATGAGTTCCAATATATTTTCATAAAAATAACAATATTAGGTTGCCGATTAAATTACTATTGAATTATTTATACAGAGTGTCCCCGAACTCTTTTGTGGACTTGTTCCTGGGATCAAGACAAACATATTACACAATATAAACATGGGTCTACAGTGCTTACTTTTTGTCTGTCTGTGTTTTTTACAAAATAATTCGTATCTAGAGAACAGTTTGACCGATTGAGTTCAAACCTGGCACGAAGTTTAACCTAACAATGATCTATTTAAGAAAAATAACCGTTTATATCCAATCATTTCAAAATGGCGGCTGTTTGAAAATTTCAAGCCTAAATTACTCAAAAAATGTCGAGAGACATTTTTTTTAATTCTCTATCGGATGGTGTAACTTTCAAAACAATCTGATAATGGATAATAGTCAAGTTATGGATAATAACAGCTTACGTACACCAATTTGCTATGTTTACCGTGTTGATATAGGATGCTGGGTTGAACAGACCAATCATTAAACATAACTTAACTATTACCCTTCATCCGATTGTATTGACGTTTAAACCAGCCAATAGGGAATCGAAACAGCTGCAAAAAAGGTGCCTTGAAATTGTTTGTTTAAACGTACGGATTTTGGATAATTCACGTTTGAAATTTTCGAATAGCCGCCATTTTGAAACACATGATAATGGTTTATTTTTTTTATAATAGATCATTGTTAGGTTAAACTTCATATCTAGTTTGAACTCAATCGGTCAAACCGCTCTCTAGATATTAATTTTTTTTTTTTAAATACAGATATATAAAAACGTAGATTGGTGAAATAACTTTGTCTCGATCCCAGGAACAAATCCACAAAAGGGGACTAGAGAGTTTGGGGGACTGCTATAATACATCAGCTTATTTAAGGACTGTAAATAAACTGTGAAGCTACATTTCTCTTAAGTGATGGAGCCACCAGAATTAAAGGTAAATCGTTCGAATGAAGTATAATTTCATTTACAAAACTCAATAACTATTAGCAAAAGCAGCCAGTAATAAATGTATACATCACAGTTCAAGAGAATAAACCTGCTTTATCATTTCAAAGAAAGTGTGTACCAGTTGAGTGTTACCACTAACAAGGCAAGTTGAAATTGTATTGGAAAGTGTGACTTTTTGTACGGTTTGTGTAGGAAATTAAGTTTATCTCAAGAAATGTCTTCTAAAACAATCATATTATCTCTTACAGGGTTGAAGGACAAACAGGAGGCCATGTTAAAAGAATTCAAAAGCTTTAACATAATGACACATTATTATAAGACGCACTTGGATTGCCACGTTGATTTGGAGGAGCCGGATAGAGTGATTTTTGAATTTCAAAAACGGCGAGAACGGAATGTCCGATCAAAATGTTATGTTACACTATCGACCCCCGACGGAAAGACCTTTGAACGTAAGTTATCATGGACATTTATGTAATCTCCGGTGCTTAAAAGTTGGGCTGAAAAATTCACGAAAAAGGTGTTTAGTAGGAAATTAACTTTTGATTTTCTGTTTTTTTTTTTTTTTTTGAAAAACAAGAACCGTACAAGATTATTTGACATTTACATAAATTTAATACATCTACGGACACATACGCCTTAACATAATATGTACGAAATGTTCATAGAAAATACAAATAAATAACTTTTGTTAATTGAGAAGACCAAGGTTTCGTGTTACCACATCTGGTATACTTAAAAACACACGAGTAAAGTTTTTTCACTCACTAGTGAGATCGTCTTAAATCATTTGTCACAAACACAATGTACAAAACACAAAATAAAAACGGGTAATTGTAAACAGTACCAGAAATTGGCACATACTTTCTCACAAATATATTTAAATTATTAACACGTTCACTGCTAAGGACCGCACATGTGAGCTGGACACTGAACACTATGAGAAGCGGCCGACGCACGGTGCATTGCACGCCAATCCCCGTATTGGGAATATTTTCAATGCACAGTGCATTGCGTGCTTCGCACGCCAACTCCCGTGTGTAACCCCGACTGTGACTTCATAATTATATTAAAGTAGGAGAGGGGATAGTACATTAAACTAGTAAAGTAATAAAAATTATTATTATTAGCTAAAGAGGAAACTATTTAATTGATTTTGAACAAATTTGTACCAAACATGTTAATCAGGCCTATATAGACACACGAAAAAAGGTTTTGACAAATTTTGAAGAACAACCCCCTTTTCGGTCAAAAATCAGATATTATTATCTAAACGAGAATTTTTTGAATGATGCGATTTTTTTGCATTAGTGGTCTACAAATTAGGCAAATTTTATCAAAATTTTTAAAGCGGTTTTTATATAAAAAAAATAATAACTGATTTTTTCGGGGTGTTTTGGCCAAAAAGAGGGTTGTTTTTCAAAAAACCTTTTTTCGTTCATCTACACAGGCCTAATTGACATGTTTGGTGCAAATTTGCTCAAAATCGATCAAATAGTTATGACACACCTTTGTTTACCAATGTTTTTTCTCTGTTCATTAAAATTTAAGTCTGCTCTTTTAATTTTATATTGCAGTCTGCTTGTTTTTTTTTATCTTTACATTTTTTTTAAAGTTATTAAAATTTACTTGTTTTGCGTCTCTAATTAATTTATATATGTATATACAATTCATTAAATTTTGATTACTGAATCTTACGTCTCTTTAGTTGCTAGACATCATTCTTTGTTTAGACGTTATGGGAATTTACTTGTCTTATTTTAATCTTCTGTCACAATTCCTGTAGTTAATGTGGGTTTTCTGATCCACATTGTCACAATTGCTGTAGTTAATGTGGGTTTTCTGATCCACATTGTCACAATTGCTGTAGTTAATGTGGGTTTTCTGATCCACATTGTCACAATTTCTGTAGTTAATGTGGGTTTTCTGATCCACATTGTCACAATTCCTGTAGTTAATGTGGGTTTTCTGATCCACATACAGTAGAGTCCCACTATTCCGAACAGAGTTCAGAAAAAATACCTATTTTTTAACTTAAAAAACAGGAGAAATTAAAAAGACGTTTGTGATAATTTAGTAGCACTTTCACCACTGCCCAATCTTTTTAACACTTCAAGTTTTTCTTTTAAAGTACACGAAGCATGATTTCGTTTACTTGCCATGTTTAATGTTTAACAGTTGACATCAAGGACTGCGAACAAATAAAAAAGGCACAGTGACTCGGTAAAGTAACTCAACACTCACGGAACAAAGATTTATAATAAATTTTCAATAAGCGCACACAGTTTATCAAACTCCCCTAGAGTAAACACTGAACTAGATACGACTAGACTAGTGCTCAGTGCAGTGATTCATAAATATGTTTGAAACGCGGGAGGGAGAGGGGTAGGTAACGTCTCGGCGCTATGAGTCATCGAAGGAAATGCATTTCCTTTCTGACTTTCACTGAACCTGTTCATAAGCTGATCAAAGCTGTATAGAGCTGACAGGTGACGTAACAAGTCAAAACGTTGATATTATTCATGAAATCCGCCTATTCCGAATTCCCGCTAAACCGAACAGTGTTCAGTCCCAGTTAGTTCGGATTAGCGGGACTTTACCGTATTCGGCAATTATGGCTTCATAGGAAAATAAAATTATGATTTTGTTTGTTCCAGTGGTCGACCTTCATCCTATGTTGGAGTGTCGCGATCAGCTTGCTCAACGACTGAAAGAAACTAATGATGTTACAGCACTACTTGTGGATGTACGAAAACAGTACAAGCCATTTTTGAAGGAATAAGTTTTGATTTGTTAATAATCACTTCAATTTGTAAAATATTTGTTCATACATAAATAATAATAAACTTTATAATTTTATAATATAATCTTAATAATAGTAAACTTCATCCATTAATAAACTTTGAATGTATTACAAGGTATTTAAATAAATATTTACTATTTTCATCACATTTTTTAGAATACTGTACTTCATTCAAGCCTTATTGCAAGTTTTGATCTGGAGCCCTTTTGTTCATGTGTTGGTGCTCAAAGTATTTTAGAAAAGTAGCGATTAATTTATTCTTACAGTCATGTTTTTCTGTTTCAACTGGGAAAGAACTAGTACAATAAAAAAGGAACTATTTGTCTTGCCCAAATTTGACTTTAAAATTTACTAATAATACATGAAACATACCCTTGGCCATCTATGCAATGATTATAATATTCTTTAAGGAGTGTAAACGCTCCAACCCATCTTAGGCTGGTATCCTTAAAGCTCCCTCATCACAAATAGTTTCACGATTACTTATTTCTTTAAAAATTGTATTAGTTATTCAAAAAGCAATATTAACCCTTTGAAGAGTATAAGTTTAACCGCAAAGGAGAAGCGATGTATCAGTATATCATTTTTAATTCAGCCGAAAGGAGTAACGACGTCTCGATATGTTTTTTGATTAACATGAATCAGCTGTTGTTTTGTTAATATCGAACGACAACAGGGGTTCTATTTATGGCTGGTTTGTGTGGAGGGAAGTAACAAGTACATGTTTATAATCTTGGATACCTTCACAATGTTTGTCCAACTATACAACCTAAAAAGGGCTACCTCACAAGCAGTGATAAACAAAATGTTCAACGACTATGTACCCACTTTTGGCAAGCCGAACAAAATACTATCCGATCTTTGGGACCCAGTTTAAAAGCAAACTATGGATTAACAGACTTGAGGAAAACAACATCAAACACATTTTAAACCCGGTACACCATCCAATGTCTAACATGGCTGAGCGCCCAATCAGGGAAATAAAACGTTGCTTAAAACAAACTATAATCTTATGAACTATATAAGTCCCAACCCCTATAAATAACCAACAAGTGCTATCAATAACCATGTAAGCCTACAGATGCTATAATGATGTTTTAAAGAGCAATGCAACTATAGAATAAGATTGGAATTGTATTGACCATGTTAGATTTAAGAATTATTATTGTTCCATGTCAGTTATAAGTTATTTCATTTTTACAAGTTTTAAGTTAAAAGAAAGGTGTTATTTGTGCTTCACAAAATGATTTTGGACTCAGTACCTTCGCCAAAACCAGTTTGAAGGGCATTATAACAGCACAAATCCCATCAATAACAGAAAACAACAAATTAGGAACAGCTGATACAGCCTACACTAATAGAAGTTTGACCCATATCAAAAAAAAAAGTGCCAACTTGAGGCAGCTGAATAGTTTAAAATCAGACGATTTACATAAAAAGGCCTAAACAACAGCAATCAATACCAATAGGTCTAGACTAGCGCAGGAGAAAGGGTTCACATTTGAATGGGCAAGGCTAGTTAGTAGCCGCTAGTAAAGTGACTGTTGTTGTCTTGAAAACATCAGCTGTTTGTTTTTTCATATAAATATGTATTATGTGGGTTTGTAAATCCTGCCTTCTTTTTCTTCTGCATTTAGAATAACGTATGAATGTTATGAAAATGAATAGTAATATGAAACTTATTAAATGATTTTCGTTATTTTTATCGCGGTTATGTTATTGCGGTTCATTGTTTTTATATATGACAAATATTATCTATAGTTTTTAAAAAACATGGACGGGATTTGCAAAAACATTTTTTTAAACTGCATTTGAGGTAGGCCTATTTTAAGATTGAAATCTTTAAGCATAGTTGCACAGTATTATAATAAATTTTAAATAACAAAAATTGTAGGCCTACCTACAATTTCGTTTCGTTTCTGAGTTTAGATTTTTTAGCCATTAATAATAACTAATCCTTTTATGAATGTTATTTTAATAAACGTGACAATAATAACCAATATAATGCATTTAAAATATTGATTATACAAAAAAAAAATCTATGACAGCACTATAATGGTTACAAGACCAGGGTTCAACAGAATTAATTCAACATTTTAGTATAATTTAATTCCACATAGTTGTAATTTTATATTGGAAATGGCCTACAATTCCTTCACCAGCCACTAGGGCCTCACATTGGCTGGCTGGCGCCAGCGAGGAGGTCACGTGACTGCTAGCGGATGGTAGCCAGCGTTAAAAAGTTAAACATGTTCGACTTCTGTTTTCGGCTCTGAGTAAATACTAGCCGCTGGCATTATCCAGCTGCTAGTGCTGGGTCAGACTAAGCTGGTTGCTGGTAATATCACCAGCGGCTAGTTGCTAGCGGCTGGTAACCAGCCTAGTCTGACCGTGGCTTTACTAGTGTACATATATTCATAGCTATTTAAATTTGTCTTTTACAAAAATAAATAAATCTCCAATTTTATTAAATTTTGTTTAAAATTTACCCAATATTATGGAATTTTTTCAAAATCGGAAATTAGTTTGAGTTTTTAACATTTTTTGTTTAATTTACCATGGTTTACTAATAGATCTCGGTTATTCAGAAAACGATATTTCAACGGATAATTTTACTTTCTCCCCCTATACCATAGTATATGGAGAAAGTATTGTTTTCGTCAAAATTTCGAGTTTGAGTTTTTGGTGGAAATATCCATTTTGAGTCCCCCTGAACCTAAAAAAGTGGTTTTCGGAGTGATGTCTGTGTGTGTGTCTGTGTGGATGTTATCAGACCTAGAGCCTAAACCAGCCGTCCG
>JAGFPH010002053.1:8672-34719 GCA_018207615.1 Philaenus spumarius | reverse complement strand
GCTGGAGAATATGCAGTCAAACCGATCCTTGCTGGAGAATATTCAGCCAAACTCACCCTTGCTGGAGAATATTCAGCTTCCTCGCTGGAGAATATGCAGTCAAACCGATCCTTGCTGGAGAATATACAGCTTCCTTGCTGGAGAATATTCAGCCAAACCGACCCTTGCTGGAAAATATTCAGCTTCCTCGCTGGAGAATATGCAGTCAAACCGATCCTTGCTGGAGAATATTCAGCTTCCTTGCTGGAGAATATTCAGCCAAACCGACCTTTGCTGGAGAGTATTCAGCTTCCTCGCTGGAGAATACTCAGTCAAACCGATCCTTGCTGGAGAACATTGAGCCAAACCGATCCTTGCTGGAGAATATTTAGCTACCTCGCTAGAGAATATTCAGCCAAACCGACCCTTGCTGGAAAATATTCAGCTTCCTCGCTGGAGAATATGCAGTCAAACCGATCCTTGCTGGAGAATGTTCAGCTTCCTTGCTGGAGAATATTCAGAAAAACCGACCTTTGCTGGAGAGTATTCAGCTTCCTCGCTGGAGAATATTCAGCCAAACCGATCCTTGCTGGAGAACATTGAGCCAAACAGACCCTTGCTGGATAATATTTAGCTTCCTCGCTGGATAATATTCAGCCAAACTGATCCTTGCTAGAGAGTATTCAGCTTCCTCGCTGGAGAATATTCAGCCAAACCGATCCTTGCTGGAGAGTATTCAGCTTCCTCGCTGGAGAATATTCAGCCAAACCGATCCTTGCTGGAGAGTATTCAGCTTCCTCGCTGGAGAATATTCAGCCAAACCGATCCTTGCTGGAGAATATTCAGCCAAACCGATCCTTACTGGAGAATATTCAGCCAAACCGATCCTTGCTGGAGAATATTCAGCCAAACCGATCCTTGCTGGAGAATATTCAGCCAAACCGACCCTTGCTTGAGAATATTCAGCTTCCTTGTTCCTAACGAAGCAGGTTAAGAAGTAGGCATCACGAGTTCAGTGGTTCGGACGTTTTGCATTGCGGACGCCAGCGTGGTAGTAACAATAGGTCGTGGTACAGTAAGGGTAGTTGTAACCATCACACACCCATCCCGGAAAGGAGCTTTTGGCGGTGATGATTTATTAAGGGTGGAGTGTCAACCTTCTGGTTCGCTCATGAATGCCCAATATAACTGAGCCAAAATCTTTCCCATAAATTCGAGTTTGCCGGACCCCTGGAACGTATCTCATTCCGATTAGAGTCGATTCCGGCAAAACGTACTGTGACTGTATTGCGTGGCAACGCTGCCGCGAAATAAACGTCACAAGTGAGGCTGCTGATTATGTTAAATGTGGTGTTCAGTTAACTGGATTCAGGGAATTTAAACACTAAAAGTAAACATGAACTGTTTCCTCTCATTGTTTAGCACTATATGCTGAGGAAATATTTCATATCTACATTAAAAACTCGAGATAATAAATTAACTTACACATAGCACTTAGCTAACATGATGCTTATTTCACATTAAATATATTTAACCAGGGCAATGTAATAAAATATGTATTCTTTCTTCGTCATCCGTGGATTGTGAGTAAGGAAAGCGGGTGTAGGATAAGAGGAGGCCAAAATTTATGCAATAGAATTTATGTTACTAAATTGTAATGCAGAAGTTTTTGTCAAATAATTTCAATACAAGCTTTGAGTCGGTAGGGGAAATTGAGAAAATCAGGAAAAGTAAGGGCAATGAATTACAACAAAATTCTGTAGGGTCTAACAGATTGATGTTGTTTCAGACGATGTATGCAGGCTCGAGAGAGGAGACAATCTGCAATACTACGATGCTTTCCTTCTTTACGCCGATGAAGACGTCGACTTCGCTATGGAGATGGTGCAAAAATTGGAGGGTGAATATAACTTGAAGGTAATGCAGACATTTATCTCCTTATTTCTAATGCTGTTACCAATCATCCACCATCAAGCAATATACTCTCAATTATTGATATACGCAATAACACATTTCACCCTGTAAATTGATTAAAATATTTTGAACTGCAGCAGTTTTATATATCTGATTCGTTGACATTGGAGTTATTCTGTAATCATGTTATAGGTATTGCCAGATTGGGGAATAAACTTGAAATAGTGTACAAATTTGAAGACACAAGATATTAAAGAATCTTATAAACTATAAGTTATTAATGCCTCACGTTTGCAGAACTGATTTATAAAAATTGTTTGATTAGACAGGCGTTGGTAGTACCCCCAGAAATGCCCGACCTATCAAAAAGAAAACATACAAAATTTACAGATATTTGAGACATAGTCACCTTTTAGCTCAGTACACTTTTGCCAGCGTTGCTCAATAGCTTCGATACTCTGTTTATAATGAGATTCTTAAACTTCACCTCTTTATTGTTGGCAAATCTTTTACCGCCAAGCTATTTTTTAAATTTGAAAACAAAATAATCCGAAGGGACTAAATACGGTGCATGAAGAATCCATTTAAACTTAAACTCATTGATTTTGGCAAGCGCGATAACCTACGTGTGAACTGGTTCATGTCTTGATGAAACAACACTTTCTTTTTTGCCAAATGGAACAGTTTTTTCTTGTTCTTTGTTGTTTTTGCCAAGTCAAACACTGCAGTAAGTTGGCATAATACAGTATTCTTAAATCAGGACCCTGGAAAATCTGGACCGCTAATCGGGAATGTATATATTTTCTTGTATAATAAAAAATCGGTTAAACTCACATGATTACTCCGCATAGCATAAATGACATGCATTTTGTACCTTCGGGTGATCCATGTTTCAACGAAATTGATGTCGTTTATGATTCACAAGGCAGTGGAAGTTTCCACGCTGATGTGTTAGTTACGTTAGGTGTACGTTCTTTTTTTAGTTTGCTCCAATAAATCTCAAGGATTAAATTTCATTTCTTATGTTTTATAAATAAATTTCCAACTTGTAGTGTTGTTTTTACGTACTGTGTTTCTTATGGTTATTTAAAGTGTTTGGAACAGTAATGTAGATGATTTTTTATTAAAACCGTTCAATACTGTTCACACTTCATTTTTTAATTTCTCTGTTTTACTTAATTGCAGTCCAGTACTGTATTATGTATATTACAGTACAATAAGTTGATGTGCCAGAGTCAGAGTTAAAGTATCGTTGGGTATCGGCACGGTGCGGCTGCGATAGTATGTGCTTTCCATCGCTCTTATCGGCCACACGGTCGACTTATGCCCGACTCAGGGAAATCCGGATCGGCCATCTGCCCCATTAGTCCGAATTGTTGAAAGTCTACTGTACTGGCCGTTATTGTATTACTTTTTAAAGATAATCAATCAAAATTATCTCACACACACATTCCAAAAAACTGATGCCACGACATTGCCAGCAGATGGAACTATCTCCGCTTTTTTGGACTCGATTCTCCCTTTTCAGTTCATTGTTTTGAACCCATGTTCATCCGTGGTTAAGAATCGATGTAAAAACTCGGCTTTAGCAAAATATTTCCGAACACCCAATTAAAACATCCTCAAGCCGCTATTCTTGTTCCATTGTGAGCAAACGTGACACCCATCTTGGCATTGCTTTCTCATGTCCAAATTTTGAGCCAACGTGCGATGTACAGCATTTTTTTGCAATGCCTACCTTGTGTGCTACCTCGTGCACTCTCGGCCGATGGTCATCCGATACCATTTTATGAGTTTTCTTTATCATTTTCGGCATGATCATTGTGATATTCGTCTTGGCTGCTCGTACGGCTTCGTTTAAACTCTACCATACAATATTTTATTGTTTTTATATTATATTTTTTAGTTTCAAATTTATTGTGTATTTATTTTTATTTATTCTAAAAATGTCATGATTCATTAAAGTAAAATAATCAGCTGTTGTGTTGTCTGATTTTCATTTATGCCTGCAATTCTTGATCAAAGTACTTGAATAGCTTCTTACGAACCTACGTAATTAAAATAGATTAGATTAATCATGTTATACAAGCTCAGCGACGCTCGTGTCATAGTTGATTTTAGGCCTAAATGTGTATAGATGTAGGACGGAAGATAGCCTTCGATGGTGGTAAATGTTATTCATCTGTGTCGACAAAATTCTAAATTTTTGTCTTTTCTTAAGTTGCTAAATGAATTGTAAAGTTTTCTAATTATTGTGTGCTTGGTTTCCACCATAAAACAGACTTCTGCCAAGTACCTTTGGCCAGTAGGATGAACAATATTTTTCTACAGACTTTCCGTTGTGTAAGAATGTAATTAATTTTCCGTTTCAGCTGTGCTACAAAGACCGTGACCTGATCGGAGGATTGACCTTTGAACACGAAGCCATCATGAGGTTAATAGCCGAACGTTGCCAAAGACTAGTCATTATTGTCACTAGTAGTTTCCTGAACAGTCCTGCCAATAAATTCTTTGTTACGTTTGCTCAAGCGCTTGGGATTGGTGAGTTTCGTACATTTTTGCTATTGCCATTCTTTCTATTAATAATGATTCAATTAAACGACTTACCAGCACATTATTTTGGTCGTTTAGTGATCAAAGTATTGCAAGAAGCCTATTATCAGTCATAAAATGGTAGATCAGCTCATTATGAATTTGAGGGAAATGACAATATTGTTTAACCTAATAAATGTAGGTAACATACCTTTTTTTGAAAAACTTCAATTCCTATTACTTTTTTCCTCCATGGATGACCAGTTTCGATCTACCTGTTCAGATCATTGTTACACTGGTTCTGTTAGTCTGACCTTCGTTAAACTATCTTACATAACACTTAACACTAAACGCATCACAAAACATTTAAAACGTACAAAGTCATATCACTCACGTGTGTATTGGTAGAGGACATGTCCTACATAGCATACTTGAAGGTTAGGATTTCCTAGGCCTTATCAGTGCATTCCCCCCTTCCTTCTTTCGTCATATCTGTGTTCCCTAAGTATTTAGTTAAAAGGTTAAGAATGGGGATCGAGTTAACGTTTTGTTTATCATTTAATACAGTATCGGGAGTGTTTTTAAGGCTTTGTTTATAAAACTCCTCAAGTGTGTCCATTCTGCGGCTTTTTTGGCAGATATGTAAAATATCCATATTTTCTCCAATGCTATTAAAAGTGTGGTTCTTATCAATGAATGTTGGGCGAAGTTGGATTTCTATAATAGGGCCCTGACTTTAGGGACGTTTTCACGAAATCTTGTCGTGAAGAGCCCCGTCTGTCCGATAGAATAACCATTGTAAGTAGAACATTTGTTTATAGAACGCCAGTTAAATTGTGGTTTTTTTGTTTGGTTTAAGGCTTTTTCAAGTTTGTAGCAGGTTTACATGTGAGTGTGACACCATTTTGCTTAACCCTTAAACTGTTCACACTAACGTTTTTCCGAAGTCAAGCCATTTCGGTGCATGTGCAAGCACATTTTAAAAAATTTGCAAAATATAATTATTATAAACTAATACAAAAGTGTTCCATAGTTTTTGTTTTTTTGTAGAAAAAAGTTTCAAGAATTTATATATGCCAGTAAAAAAAATTATTGATATAAAATTTACAACGTTATTAGCTCAAGAAACAAAAATGTTCAGAAACGAAAGGAAAAAGTTCAACTTTAGGCCTGCATAAAAAGTAGTAAAAATTTTTTGTAATTTTTTTCATAAATGTAAAAAAGTTTTGTAATTTAGTTCTAAATAGAACTGTATACAAATATTTATCACTTTCAAATTTCTTATTTTGAAAACACCAGTTTTTATGTTCCTACTACAAGACTCCCAATGAAACTAGGCCAAGTTTGAATAGTAATTTAGGAATATATCCCTTGCCCAAAAATGAAATATTATAAGAAAATGTAGAGAATAAATCAAAGAATTGAACTGTATACTTGTAAATTATTATTTCATAAAATTATTTGACTTAGCTTTACTTGAATAACAAAATGAGATGAAACAAATGAAACCTCGTGCGGATAAAGGAAATACAAAAAATGACCGTCGGAACAGTAGAGTGGGAAACAGACTTGCTTAGTGATCTCATGCGGTGGTTTGAATTCTATGAAAGTCTGTACTTTCCACTGATGTTTGAATAACACCTAACCAGTAAGATCTAGTTACTTTATACCAAACGAAAGATTGACGTTTTCCCTACAAAATGGTATAAAAATATATGTACTAACACAATGAATTGTAGGCGTTATTTCGAATGCAAAACGTGCTGTTTCATTGGTTGAAAACTGTCCAATTGCAAGGGTTTACAGAAACCTTTATACTTTTGAAACTTTAATAGTGATGTCTGATTGGAAGGCAGTTTTAGAAAGTTAAAATCTTGACGAATCCAATGGTATTGTTGTCAAAATATTTCCTTCGAGCACCATTGAGCTTTACAGATAGGACAAAGTAGAGTATAATTTCTTTGTGTTTCACACGTGGCAATAGGTTTACAGAAAACTACAATTTTAGAACGATGATTACATATGTCAATATACGTTTTAGAAAAAATGTGTAAATACAAAAGTTAAAGTTTAAATCATTTCCTTTCCAACGGGTTTTGTTTTATTGTGATTGGATGATTTTGATTGGGTAAAATATTCAATACAAGTAAAATTGTCAAAGTAGACCTAGGCGAAGTGCCACGCCCCCACGAGTGCTCAAATTGAGTAGTCCGACAGTTGTAAGTTTAAAAGGTTAAAAATGGGGATGGAGTTAACTTTTTGTTTATCATTTAATACATTATCGGGAGTGTTTTTTAAGACTATTAAAAGTGTGGTTCTTATCAATGAATGTTGGGCGAAGCTCGATTTCTGTAGCAGGGCCTTGACTTTAGGGACGTGTTCAAGAAATCTTGTTGTGAATGATCGCTCCGTTTGTCCGATGTAATAACCATTGCAAGTAGAATATACAGGGTGTCCCTCGGAGAAACTCTCAGGACTTGTTCTTCAGGTGAAAATAACTATAAATGTTCATATAAACATAGGACTGAAAACTCTTTGTTTCCCAGATATCCGCCATTTTGTTTTTTGTGCAAAATAATTCATATCTAGAGAACGGTTTGACTGATTGAGTTCAAACTTGGCATGAAGCTTAACCTAACAATAGTATATCTCAAGAAAAATAATCGATACTATCGAATCTTGCGTTTCAAAATGGCGGCTGTTTGAAAATTTCAAACCTAAATAACTCAAAAACCGTACATTTTAATGAAAAATGTCAAGACGCCTTTTTTGTAGTCCTTTTGTTTCCCTATTTGATGGTGTAACTGTAAAAACAATCGGATGAAGGATAATAGCTAAGTTATGTGTAATAACTGGTTTGTTCAACCCGGCATATTATACCAACACTGTAAACACAGCAAAATTGTATGGACATTTTCCGTCATTACCTTTAACTTAGCTATTATCCTTCATCCGATTGTTTTGACAGTTACACCACCCGATAGGGAATCAAAAGGGCTACAAAAACGGTATTGTGACATTTTTCGTTAAAATGTAAGTTTTTTGAGTTATTTAGTGAAATTTTCAAACAGCCGCCATTTTGAAACGCATAATTGGATTTAATTGCTTATTTGTTTTTAGATATACTAGTGGACATGGAAATGCTTCGCTATTGCTTGATTTACCTAACCTTAAATTATATTCAGTTTTTGATCCAAATCAGTTGTTGATCAAAATCAGCTGTTTTAAGCTTTTCATACGAACAGTTGTTTTTTGTGCCCCTGATAAAATCAAAAGAAATCTTTCTTCTTCTTCCTTAAGATTGACCTTCCATAAGATTAACATGGCAACTTTGAGGGCCACTGGGGCCAAGCCCTTAACATACATTGAGCTCATTTTAAGGGAAGCACAACTTCAGAGTGAGCTCTGTAAAATGACACCAAAAACATCAAAATCGGTTAAAAACTCTAGGAGGAGTTCTACTCACAAAATAACCCCTAGCAAATTAATTATGTATAGATCATTGTTAGGTTAAACTTCATGCCTAGTTTGAACTCAATCTGTCAAATCGTTCTCTAGATTTGAGTTATTTTGTAGAAAAAACAAAATGGCGGATATCTGGGAAACGAAGAGTTTTCGGTCCTATGTTTATATGTACTTTTTTTGTTATTTTCACCTGAAGAACAAGTCCTGAGAGTTTCTTCGTTTCTTCGTGGGACACCCTGTATAAGTTTATATAAACCAGTTAAATTTTATTTGTATTTGTAGCTTTTTTGTTTGTATTTAAGGCTTTTTCAAGTTTGTTGCTGGTTTTATTCATGAGAGTGATGCCATTTTGCTTAAGCTCTTTTTGCAAAGTGTGGTTTTTGCCGTATTCTATGGTCGCATACTTGGGTCTCACATTATCCGTTGTTCTGTTTATTAATTTTGGTCTGTTGTGTTTTTAAATGTGCTATATATCAGTTGGAAATCTGTTTTTTGGCACAAACTTCTTTAATGTAAAATATTTTAACAGAGTTCAGTCTAACAGAACCAGTGTAACAATGGATTTGATAATGATCTGAACAGAGAGATCGAAACCGGTCATCCGTTGAGAAAAAATAATAGGAATAGACGTTTTTCAAAAAAGGTACGTTACGTCAATTTATTACTCATACACCCTATTCCGGAGGCAAAACCCCAAAAATGAATTGTTAATTGTTTTAAAAAGTCAAGGAAACAGAAAGGTATAAATTTGAAATATTGTGGAAATATCTGTGGACCATCTTTCAAGAGTCATGTTTTTGAGAATTAATTGTTCAAAAACTGTTAAGACACATTGTGTGGAGTCAAATAAATTAATTGTGTTTGTTTAGTTAGACGATAATTAGCCTTATCACAGCGTAGTTACATTCATGCGATACACCACACTACATCGTAAATATATAAAGTATCAATTAGTAATAGTTTTAAAAGGGTTTCGAGTTCCTTTTCCGCCTCCCTGAATTGTTTTATTTTAAAATGTTTTAGAACAAAGAAAGCGCAAGGTGATCCCATGCATCTACGAGAGATGCAGCCTTCCTGTTGAACTCACTTATTACTTCCCGTTGGACTATAACAGAGCTAGCAAACTGTGGAACTTCTGGGATAAGTTGAGGGACTCTATTAGTGTTCCTGCGCCTCCATCCAGGTACGTACCGGTTGAGTCAAATATAAACTCGGGTTTTTATTTTTTAACCCTGCAACTGTCAGACTACTCAATTTGAGTGTTCGTGGGGGCGTGGCACGTGAAAACGATCAATTTTGACAACTCTACTTGTAATGAATATTTCACCCAGTAAAAACTATCCAATCGCAATAAATCAAAAACCGTTGGAAAGGAAATGATCTAAACTTTAATTTTTGCATTTACAAGTTTTTTCTAAAACGCATATTTACATACGTAGTCATCGTTGCAGTTTTTTAGTTTTCTAAAAGCCAATGTCACGCGAATTTTAATGCACCAAAACTACCTTTAATTCCAGTTTCTATGTCTTTCAATACAGCCCACCCGGTATTTTTCTGAGTTATATCTGTATACTGAAGGATTCATCACACTTTTACCTATCTGAAACTGCCATCCAATCCAAAATCGGACAAATAGTTCCAAAGATATGGAATTGTCTGTAAACCTTTGCAATTGAGCAGATTTCAACCAATAAAACAACACATTTTGCGTTCGAGTTATCTTTTATAATTCGAATTATTTCAATAGACTTTTTGATATCTATTTATAGACCAAAGTTCAATCTTTCATTTGGTGTAAAGCAAACTATATTTGACTTTTTAGATGTTATTCAAACAGCAGTTGAAAGTTCATATTTGCACAGAATTCATACTACCGCTTGAGTTTGCAAAACAAGGCTGTTTCCATTGTCTTCAACGGTCATATTTTGAATTTCCTTTGTCCGCACGAGGTTTCATTTGTTTTATCTTACTTTTGTAATTCAATTGATTCTAAGTAAAACGCTTTTATAATGAGGTAATATACAAGTATACAGTTCAATTCTTTGATTTATTCTCTACACTTTGTTTTAATAATATTTCATTTTTGGGCAAAGCGTATATTAGTAAATTACGTTTCAAATTAGGCGGTTTTGTTAGCAATCGTGTATTTGGAACTCAAAAACTGGTGTTTTCAAAATAAGAAATTTGAAATCGATAAATGTTTTTATACAGTTCTATTTAGAATTAAATTACAAAACTTTTTTACATTTACGAAAAAACTACAAAAAATGTTTACGACTTGTTATGTAGGCCTATAGTTGAACTTTTTTCTTTCGTTACTGAACATTTTTTGCTTCTTGAGCTAATAACTTTTACAATTTTACATCAATAAATTTTTTAATTACATATATGGATTTTTTTAACCTTTCTCTACAAAAAAGGTACAGAACACTTTTGGATTGGTATGCAATTACTATATTTGGCAAATTTTTGAAAATATGCTGGCACACGCACCGAAATGACTTGGCGTTGCAAAACATTAACATGGACAGTTGTAGGGTTAAAAGAGATATCAGTTTGTTTTGCACACGTGTTTATTTTGTCAGTACAGTCAATCATCGATGTAACGGACCTTGTTATGTAACGTAAAAGTTACAAATGAAAAATATAATTGAGATGACTATAACTTTTTATTACAGTTAACTTTTTCTAATCTTCATATTTGACCGCTGTTTCAGAGCTACCATCAGAGAAGTAAACTCCGCAGAACACGTCGCGTACAGAATCACGGACTCGACGTCGGCACAGAGCACCGCAGCGTGGAGAAGTACGAGTAAGCTTAAGCCGATAGAAGCGCCTCCGTCACCGAGCTCGGTAAAGTCTTACAGTTCGAGCAACGAGGACGACGCATCGTTGAAAAAGTTTTCCGCGATAGAAGTTTCCGATAAAAAAGTAAAACCGAAACGGTTCTTCAACATATTCAATTCTAAAGACAGTGGTTCAAAGAAAGGCGCTAAAAAGAAAACTGCGTTGCTGGAACAATGAGATGGTAGGTTTGTTAAAAATTAAACGATTGAAACAAGTAAGGTGGAAGTTTTGTAAACCAAGGAAAAAGAAATTACGACGTGAAATATAGTCGGTGTTTTCCGTATTTTATGTTTTTAATAGATTTGAAAGAGAATATATTGAAAGTTTACAAAATTATATAAGTGAAAAATGAGGAATATGTGAAATCCCAAAATTGAAAATCCAAAAGTAAAGTTTTCAAGGCAATTCAGAAGCTAATTTGGATGAAGACTAACTTGGATCAAGGTAAAACTGTATGTAGAAATGTTTTCATATGCCTGTCTAGTGAGATTTTTAAATTTTATTTTGGTGGCAGAAAATGCTTAAACACAGCTGTCTTGTACGTGTAGTAATTAGGCGTTGAGACGAATACTTTTCTATTCCATTTTTTAAAGAAATTATACATTCTTGTCTGCATTTATTGCTGTCATGTCTTCCAATGGTGATTACACACAAGTATAAATTAATATTAGTATTAGGTTATAAACTAATAAAATTAGGTTAGGTTGTACAATTTTAAAAGGCAATAAGTGAGCAATATTTTTTAAACCAATAGAGTCTACGCAAGATAGTTTTTTTAGAGAAATACAGTTGTAGCTCGGTTATCTAAGTATCCGTATTAACCGAGGAAAATTTAAAAAAAAAACTTGTCAAAATCAATTCTGTTAACTTACAAATAAATAATAAACGCAGTAGTATGATGACCTTTAGCAGACGGGCAGTATAGTGAATGACGAAGCGGTCTTGGGCCATCGTATTTAGGACTCACCATCCATTCCCACAACTTATTTCTTCCCCCTGCTACTGTATTTTGTTCTTTAGTTTTTAGTCGGTTAAACTTTGTGAATGAGTGAGTCGTTATGAGTGGAAAGCGAAAGCGTGTTGTTTTACCTTTAAATCAAAAATAGGAAGCAATTAAAATATTACAGTAGAACCCCTCTCGTCCCCCTCGGCTGGTCCGCTGCTCCGGTTAATTCTAAATTAGTGACTTATATCCCGTCGGGCCATTGTTGTTTAGTTGCTGTTATCACTTGTCCTCTTTAGTGCTCCGTCATCTCTGGTATTGTTTCTGTTGTTGTGCATGTTTTTTGTACTGTACCGTGTAGTTTTTAGTGTTTACAGGCAGTCCTCGTTATACGCCGTAAAAAATTAATTTGAAAAACAAAACCGTTTGTTTTAATTACTAGAATCCATTTTAATGTAATCCTATTTGATCAATATCAATACTAAGCTGTAGGACGTCATAGAACATGAATAATAAAATAGATTATGCATGCATACGGCGGCAGTGTGGCGAAAAAAGGTTGTCGGGAAAATATTACATGATCGCGCCGCGGTCATTGGGGCTACACACCGCTTTTGTCGTTTCCCCCATACATAACGCCACTATCGTCGAATTTCCAGTGAATTGAAATAATGCATTGGATCGGAGTTCTATTAGGTTATCCTAATACAATGATGACGTTCTATTTTTGATTATCGAATCAGTCTATAAATAATCCCCGTTAAACGCGGTCTCATTTTACACGGCACATTGGCAGAACGCATCTACCACGTACAACTTACTGTTCATTGGTTTTATGACAGTGTATTTGTTTTACATTGTGTTTACAGTTGTGTTTTTTTTTTTATCGTGTCAGGAGTGAACCGTTGATTGATTGAAAACCCATCATGGTGTTCGGTTTTTTACAGCGGATAATTTCCTGTATTTTCTGATAATCCAACCTTTTTAGCGTACCGACCATACCCCCAGTCCCAAAGGTGACGGATTAGAGAGTTTCCACTGTAGATGGAGATGATACGATAAGAAAAAAGTGGCAAGTGATTTAGGTATTGGGAAAGTGATTGTCGGGGATTGGGCACGAAATAGATTGGAAATTGAAAAATCGGTACCTCAACTGTATTCAAATAGAGAAAAGGCTAGACAATCAATGGAAAAAGCAAGCATGAAAAAACTTCAGGACATTATTTTTTGTGGTATTTATTACAGTAGCTTACAGCATCCAATTTCTTTCATTTGAGTACATCATCAAACCTTCTTTTTTTATTAAAAAAAAAATATTTCAAGTCAAATAAAATAGATTTTTAAGTAATTATGGCTTCAAGTCAGCCTATAACAATGTAAATGACACGGGAACTGGCACCTCAATGGTTTTCTCACAGCCTACCGTATTGTCCGAGGTTTGCCCAGTCCCAATTGTTCAAGGTAATCAACCTGTAATCAAGGTTCTGTAGTCAAGAGTGAATGTAAAAATGTGCGTATGATTTGTTACACAGGATGTCTGTTGATAGTGTTAAAACATTTTTGGGGATAAACTACTTGGTACTAGTGATAACGTAGTGTGTATCTCATTTTCATTCTGTTTTCCAAAGTCCCCAGAAACTAATCTAACTCAAATATTTATTGTCAGTATAAAAATAGACAAAAATATAATATAAAACAGACTTATATTAACTTTTTCGACTCTCATTTGGGACCTTAAGTCTCATTTAATATTCAAGTATTGGAGTACACTCTAGTAACTACTGGTAAATAAATATAGTTTAAAAAAACTAAAAAACACGCTTTTAGAGCATATCAAACTAAAAAGTTAAAAATAATTTTTCAAAAATAATCTTAAAACAATAATAAACGATAAATACTAGCATTGTTGTAAAAAAAAAGCGTTGGGCGCTCGATGTACGAGAAATATGGACAAAGCGCCCCACGCTTTTTTTTTACAACAATGCTAGTATTTATCGTTTATTATTGTTTTAAGATTATTTTTGAAAAATTATTTTTAACTTTTTAGTTTGATATGCTCTAAAAGCGTGTTTTTTAGTTTTTTTAAACTATATTTATTTTTCACTTTTTAGTTCAATGTATTATAAAAGCGTGTTTTTTAGTTTTTTTAAACTATATTTATTTTTTAATTTTTAGTTCGATTAATTATTGAAAAAAAACGAAAATCACTGAAAAAAAAATGTCGGCCGTGGACGGGATTAGAACCCACGATCGGGGATTGACGGCAGCGACGACCAGCGCCTTAGACCGCTCGGCCAACGATTGAACTTGTGTAAGAGAGACATAATAACAGTAATTAGCCACTGGCTTTTAGTCCAAGGGAGAGTTACTTACAAAGAAACATACATACATACATACATACATACATACAAGTGAAGCTAATATAAGCGTGTTAAAAAAATAGTTTCTTACTTAAAGACCATTTTTTCTTTGTTTAGTACAATACTAAAGCTAATGCAAACACCACAGATACAATAAGAATTATTCGCATAAAATTTAGTAATTTACAAGTCCAGCCTAACTTTTGAACGGTTTCACTGGTATATATTCATCGCTGTATAGAGATTCCTCCAATCCAAATACTGATCAATAGCTCTATCGTCCGCTGAACTAATTCCGCTCAAATTCACTTTCACTAATTGCGTACGAAATAATTCAAAACAGTAAACAGCGGCACTGTTATAACTGCAACGATTGCTGCTGTGGCAGTCGACGAGAGTCGATCAACTGACGACACAACATTCACAGAATAGTAAATAAGAAAGTACTGTCGTAGATTTGTTCGTCACTGATGCACAGATTGGGTACAATCGTTTGCGTCGAAGTACATAACTACGAACGGTAATTTCATGTAAAGTCATCGATAGTAACGGAAAAACCGTTGTAAGCCAGCAGCCGACATGCGATTAGAAACCAGAAAATGCGATTAGCCGACATAAGAGTCGAGAGGGCTAAAAAATATAATTATTCTACTGTATTACAAATATATGAAACGATTATTCCGTAATATTAAAAAGTATGCACTCACCTTTATATTTTGTCGTATGGCCCCTACCAGTCGGATATCAGCGTCCTGCAACGTAGACAGCAGAGACTGAATATGTAGGAACATATTTACCATAATGTTTATTCAGTAGTATTTGTTTTTAATAAATGATAATGAAAACATCCTGGCAACACGCACTCTTTAACTGATTTCCTAAACTTGCGTAACCGTGAAAATTTGACTATTGTGACAGTAAATATATTTTAATTAATAGCAAAAATATAAAACAATCAGTTCTCAACATTTTTTCAGTTGTGTACCCTTTACCAATTGTCTTTTTCTCAATCCCGACAATTTGTATTAAAACAACATCCCGTCTTGAATTCAAAAAGTAAATCTCGCACACTCCTACACATTTTCTTTTCGCAAACTCCTGGTTGACAACCGCTGAACTAGAGAATTATTTTATTTATAAAATAATCTTTAACTAGATTATAAAAGACATACAAAAATAGGTTAGTTTGAGTGATTTTAGAAGAACAAATATGTGATATGTCAAAATAGAATATTGAAATTAGTTTTTTATTACAAATATTTTTATACTTTTAACTAATGTGGCAACAGTAAAAAATCTTCTTTTAGAACACCATGGTGCCTTTAAATTAATAGATAAAACATTTAGAAAGACAGGAACATTTGAACATATGTTATAGGAAGTTTTTTTCTATATTTTAACCCATATGACCACCGCCTGAATTACAGAGTCACCCTGTATATTAAAAAAGGCAAGTTTGATAAGGTTGTTGTATTACTTTTTAAATTTCTAGATAGCTATTTATCCCTTTTACAAATAAATGTTGCGTACAATGCATTCGTGTGCCAACAGAGTTTGTGGTTGTGTCGTCCAAGACGAATAAGTGATGTTAAAAAAGACTACAGAAATTAGATTGTTTGAAACAAATATCATTATGGTTCTTTTTCCACAATTTGTTAATATGATTTCTAATAGTTAAACGCTTTTCCATTTTATGATAGTTTAAAAAGATAGGGTATTCCATCATACATTATAAAGAAAAGGATTAGGTTTAAGCTATGATTATGTTGAAATCGTTAAGTTTTATACTAGGGTAATTCTGACCGCACTATTGAACGACTCCAATTCTTTTGTAATTAACTTACGAAGTCGTGAATGTTCTCTTTTGTAAGTTTTAAAGTCAAAACACTTTGTTAAACCACTGAAAATATTTCATTACGAGTCCTACTTCCTTGATCACAATATTAAGTATTCTATATATTTGATTTTTTATCTTGCTTTTGTGATGGCTTGCTGTAGATTGACGACTTCGGTTTCGACTTCGCAGAGTCGTTATGAAGTCGCACATTACACATTGCATTGAACAAATTGTGATGACTAAAATAAAAGATCATCGATATCGCAGTCGTTCGTTAATTCTTTGACAGCGTTGAAGTCTTTTTCTTGAGCCATTTATTCAATACGAGCTTAAAATATTTAGTATTAATTGCCTCAGAGTTAGCAGTAAGTCGATTAACAACTTTTCTCCAAGGACTTGAAACTAGAGTATTTTTAACCGAACAAAATCACAAACAATTAAATTTCTGTTTCTTGTTTGGATAATTGTGCTTATTATAACCAAGACTGTATTCGTGTACATTTACTTTTACAAAAAATATGAAAATAGGAGCTTTTATGAGCTTGAAATATGAAAATACGAGGGTAAGTCAATAAATAAAGTGAAATGGAAAAATCTACTTACTTATTGTTCTTACATAAGTAATAGTAGCATTACTTTTTTATACAATCCCCTCCTACTTCTTAGTTCATCTTTTAACGAGCATTTTAATTCCTTCCTGGAAGAAGGTTTTTGGTCTCGTGTTCAGAAAATTTTGCACCGCTTCAATGGCCTCTTCATCAGATTGATAATGATTCCCTCGCAACTGTTCTTTTAATGGGCGGAAAAGATGAAAATCGCTTGAAGCCAGGTCCGGACTGTATGCAGGGTGGTCCGACAGCTGAAAACCGAGATTTTGAAGGCACAGGGGGCCGTATGGTGTGAAGCACTATCCTGAAGCAAAATCACGCATTTTGAAAGTCTACCAAGTCTTTTGGATTTGATTTTTGGCTTCAATAAACGCAGTAGCTCACAGTAGTTGTTACTATTTATCATTTGACCTTTAGGTTTGAAGTCGACCAAAATTGGACCTTCCAGAATATCAACATTATAACCTTTCCTGCAGACATCTGAGTTTTGAACTTTTTTTGCTGTGGGAGATGAAGGATGTTTCCACACCAAACTTACTTTCTGGTTCAAAATAATGGACCCATGTCTCATCAACGGTTATTATTCGGTTAATAAATGAGTCCCCTTCTTCTTAACGTTCTAAATGTTTCTGGGAAATTTTCTAACGATTGTCTTTGTGGATGTTGGTCAATTGACGTGGAACCCAACGAGCAAAGACTTTTCGAAAGTTTAAAGAATCATGGATGATTGAATGTGCTGAGCCATGACTTACATTTAACTCATTTGCAATTTCATCAGCTGTAATTCGTTTGTTTGACCGCTTCAATATTGTCATTAGTCCTTGAAGTGGAAGGCCTACCAGGGAGGAAGAAATCCTACCACTTTTAAAGCGATCAGTCCATTCGTAGATCTTGCTTCCACTTATCTCCATATTGCTGCTGCATTATCTCTGCTGGTTTCACACCTTCTGAATTGAGGAAACGTAACACTGCTCGCATTTCTTCCTTGGCGCAATCAGGCAAAGGAGAACTCATTTCACCCAGTCTGTTAAACACAATCACAAGTAGCTAACAATGAAACAATACTTTCAAAGAACAGCTGTTATAAGTTATAGCAAAACAATCAGTGCTGCCATACATGTTATTCGGAGGGAAATCAAAATTTCCCTTTACTTTTTTACTTTTCCTCGTATAAGCTAGAAAAAGAATGTTGAGCTGCTGGAAGTGGGGCCTACATGAATCAAGTCTCATTCCCCTTTAATGATTACGAAATATCACTTAATTTTTCATTTTTTATCCATTGTTTAGCTATCAGAAGCCAGCACATCACAGTGATTTTTCAAATAGATCTTCTATTAACTAAATATAATGCAAAGAGTGTATAGGCAATACAAAATATATTGGTTACACATGCAGGATTGAAGATTGTAAGAAGGAATGTTCTAAAACACTTAGAATAAGAAATCTATCTTGAAATATATGTGGAAATTAATTAAATTAGAATTATGAAGTGTTCAAAACTTATCATATTTTTATTTTAAAAGAATTGGAGTTAGACAATGCCGCAGTATAAATTGCTTTTTATTAGATCGAAATATCAGTATTAATTATTTTTTAAATATATGTTGATACTCGTAGAAAATTTAATTATTAAACTTGTTAAACAGAAAAATATTTTATTGTACATAAATATTGTTGCATTTTGATTATATTTATCATCACTGGTATACCTCCAGTAAAAGTTTCATGGGACAGCTGTTTATTCTTAATGTACACGTTATACTATGCTTTCTAAAAACATCATTATTAAATGCTAGTTTCAACAAAACATAGTTTCTTTGTGTTTGTGTGTATTAAGTTTTACCTATAGTCAATGTTTTTAGAAATAGGTGTGGCGACCCAGGTGTATGTTACTCTTTCTCTGTCAGATCTGCTGGAGGTATGCTTATCACAATTATTCACAAATGTTTTCTTTTTATTCCGGGTGATTATTTCAGTGTACCGCCATTCTCAGAAATTATTGATTTACAGCAAAGTATTTGGGGCTTCACCATATTTTATGTAGGCAGTAAACCCTATTTTTTATTCCGTTTATGTATTTTAAACATAATTAAAAGATTTTATTCTTTCCATATTTTTTACAAACATAGCCATTTTTGTGTAAATCGGATTTTAAATTATATTTCTAAAAGACTTCATCTATTTAGGGGTAGGAGATAAAAATATAATTTGCGTTTAACACGTTCACTGCTAAGGACGCACATGTGAGCTTGACACTGAACACTATGAGAAGCGGCCAACTATGAACAGTGCATTGCAAGCCAACCCCCGTATTGGGAGTATTTTCAATATACAGACCACACCAATCTTAAGTCTATGTGCGTCCGCTTTAAAATATTAGTGATTATTACGTAGAAAGGTTAAAAAATAAAGTAATTTCTACTCATTTAGGCTATAAATATAAAAAATAAAAGGTCAGCTCCTAGCGTAGGAAATAATGAAATTTGCGTAGCAGTAAACGTGTTAAAAGATGCTTGAAGTGATATGTTTTATCAAGTCACACCAAAACAGTTCAAATTAAAAACATAATAATATTTTAACGGTCAATCAAGAAAAACTGACTGCAGCCATTGAAATAAATTTGTAAATAACGGTACCAGATAACTGCCACATACTTTCTCCCAGTTGAAACTTTATACCTTCCCAAGAGTAGCATAGGAGCTGGTTATTTAGAATTGCAAAAGTAGGAAAATGTTACCTTGGAAAATATTAGATGCATGTAACACACATCTATATTATATTATTATTATTTAAACTATTCAATCAATTTCGAACAAATTTGCACCAAACATGTCAATTAGGCCTGTATAGATACACGAAAAAAGGTTTTGAAACGTTTTGAAAAACAACCCCCTTTTGGCAAAAACCTCGAAATATCAGTTATTATTATTATTACCTAAACAAGAATTTTTAGAAATATGCGGTTTTTCGCATATGGTAGGGTACATTAAGGGCTACAAATAAGCCAAATTCTACTTTTTATAGCGTGACTTGATAAAACATGTCATTTCAATCATCTTTTAACCGGGAATTATTTATTTAGCTCTCAAGTTGCTGGGAGCCTTTTAAAAATCGGAAAATACAAATTTCAAGCCCAGTTTACATGGCAATAGTTGGGTTTATAAAAAAAATAAATGCAGAGAATAAAATGTTTTAAAATTACATGTAAAATCCATAAACTGAATAAAAAGTAGGGCTTTCTATAAGAAATTGTAAAGTTGGCCGCCATTTTGGAGATTCAATATTTTGCAAATTGGTTTTTATTGCCCACTAAGATAAAGTCCCCCATTTTAAACTTTCCTACATTTTGTGAGATCCAAATGGTGGTACAGTAAAAAAGATCATCCTGAATAAATTACACCTACAGAGAACTCTTTAGTCTTTCGAATAAGTCAAAGTTTAATTTGAAAAACTAAATGGCTGTAATAAACGATTGACAATATTTTTTATACTACAAACTTTACATTGTTGAGATTTTTATAAGAATGTTATTCTTTTGTTTGATATATTATGTAAAATAAACGTTACAGTTGACCATATAATATAAGAGTTTTACTAAAACCTTGACTGCACTTTAAAATAGGGTTCCTGTTCCTTAAATGTTTCGGTTTGAACAAAATTCAAATAAAAATAAATTTAGAGGCTAATTTCACAATTTAAGTATCGAGGTATGTTACGGGCGTTAGAAGACTCTTCAGCGACAACACACTCGACCAAATATGTGGATAAGATTACTGTTTGCACCTGACTGATTCAGCAGCGTTAGCCATGTCTATGGCGGAATGTGTGTATATAACTTGAACTGAACGAGACAAAATTAATTTATTAGCGAATTTACGTAGGAAAGATCGGGAGTAATCTGCAGAACACATTTTGGAGTGCCATTAAAATTTGTATATATATATTCACACTCTAAGTGCGTCCCATTCGGACTAAACATTGCTTATACACAATAGCCAAAAAAAAAAAAAAAACAACCACCGGAAGGAAACATTTTTTGTACTAGAATGAAATATTGCTGGGCTTTCATCTAAAAAATGTATATAGGGTATAAGTCTGCATATTTTTTTTTTTTTTTACATGGACTTGTAGCCTGTTTGGTTCTCCCAAAATCGATCAAAATGTAAAATACCATAAAAGTATCGGGTCCGGATTCGGGTGAGTATAGCTTCTGGTCCAAGACCGACCGAACGATACGAGTTTGTCCACTGTGAGCTAAGCGAAGCCGTCCGTTATCAGAGGCCCCAAGGTCAAAGTGAAACTTGCAAAGCACAGTCCATTAGCCAGGCTGTGATCAAGGGCTGGAGGCAGAGGTGCAATCAATTACATGCAGGCAACTTCCCGAATAGTTGAAACCCTAAAATATATAAACTTAATTTTTTAAATTCGCTCAACTCACATCAGCTGATTAGCTGCAAGATCGAATTATTTGTTTGTTAGTTTGTGTTTTAATATAAGTTTTACTGTACTGTTTATTAAAAATTGTATGTAAACTTATTTGTTGAGTTATTAGCGAATTTCCATAGGAAAAATGAGCTATTGCAGTGGCCCTTATGGTAAGACCCAAGGTCGGGAGTAGCAAATGAGCACCGATCATGGTCCCCAGAACACGTTTTGGGTTGTCATTAAAAATCATATATGTGTTCGCATTCTAGCGGCCGCATTTTAAGTTCAAATTGGTCCAAATTTTGTACACATGTTGGTTGTCTACGTTGCTCAGACGAGTTCGTTAGCCAAAAAATCCAACAACCGGAAGCTCGTTTTTTGACCGGAAGTAACTATCTTTTGAGATTTTCCTACGAGAGCGAATTTGTTTTTGAGTTTTTCTACAGATATAAAATGTAGGATGTTATTCTGCACATTTTGTTTTGTTTACGTGACCTTACAGCTCGCTTGGTTCCCCCGAAATCGATCAAAACGTAAAATACCATAAAAGTACCCGGTTCAAAGCCACGTGGTGGATTCTTGGCGTGCGAAGCATCCACCCTGCGAGCGACCACATTATACAGAGCAATTGACGAGTTCAGCGGTGACGACGCATGTGCATTGGTTCTAATGCGCTTCTGGTAAAGTGGTCGTCTGATTCTTATCCCATAAGGCGGAACATACCAGCATATCTGTCTTAGGCTCTCAGGATCCTCAATCACGCCACACATAACTCCTCTCAAGAAACACAACCTCAACAAATTTCTCCTAACTGCTAACGAATTTATAAAATAACAAACGCAAAAATCTTTTCTGTACTTTTTCTATCTTATTTATATAATATTTTGTTGATGGGGACCAAGCAATACAGGCAAATTCCAGCCCTGATCTAACTAGACTATTAAATAAAACTTTAATAATGACAATATTATTAAAATCCCTCCCCAACCGACAAATAAAACCCAAGGTGGAATAAGCTCTCTTTACTATATTAACAACATGACAGCTAAAACATAAATCTTGTGACATAAGAACCCCCAAATCCTTAAAGTTAGTAACTTTATTAAATAACTGCAAATCAATGTTATAATTGTTAATTAAAGGCTGTAACACTCTATAGTATGACATGACGCAGCATTTTTTAATAGAAGAAGTCGATTATTTTCGCACCAAATAGATAATCTAACTAAATTTTCTTGCAAAATTTGGCAATCATAACAAGTTTTAATATTTTTAAAAAATTTCCAATCGTCGGCATACATTAAATATTCACAATTATCGAAACACGAAGATATTAAACAATAAAGGTCCCAAGTTACTGCCCTGAGGAACACCGGACCCCAATGTAATAGAGAATGCTGGGATGTGTTCGGCTCCTGTAACAATTCTGTGGAAACATAAGGTTTATGTTAACTCTTGTTCCACTTTCAAGGTAGAAGATCAAAGCGGCTGCAGCACAACATATCTTGACATCAATCGACCAATCAGAAGTATTTGCCATCCCACAATATGCAAATCTTGACACCAAAATTACTTCTATTCATACTGAAACAAATTCAGAGGTTGACGGCCTATATCGAAACTACAAATAAAACAAAATATTTAAACACTGAACTCTTTATTTTTAACAAAATAACACTAAAATACAGATTACAATATACAAGTTGTGTAACTAAAGTCTCATGACAGAGTGATGTTTCTGTTGGGCAGAATCACATTTTTGTAAAAACTTAAAAGTAGCGGACTGGAAATTCAGATAATGGCCTTGGTTTTAAGGGATGTGCCACTGTTGGAGCCAATATAAAGGAGAGATTGAAAATTTTATGAGTAAACCCAAATTTTTGGGGTAAAATGTTGTGTAAGGTCCGTTATGACCTGATGTTTAACATTTAAAGAAAACACTAAAACTAGGCCACAAAGAAGAATACAGGATAACTTAAGTTTTTATAATTTAATACATTTTGACAATATATTTGAAATTGTTTCCGTCACAATATGTTTCAAGCATAAAACTTGAAGTTTAGATGCAATTAACGCTTTTCAAAGTGAACCATGGCCATTCTATTTTCCGATTACGGTGAAAAAACAGCCGTAATACAGTTTTACATAACGCCAAAGCAAAATAAATCTGCATTGAAATGAGGGAAACTCATGAATTCGCTTTATCATCAGAACTGTCTACTGTACTAGTTTCTGTCTTAAATTTCATGTTGACTGAATCATTTGGAATGCAAATAAACGGTACCAGATAACCGCTACATACTTTCTCCCAGTTGAAACCTTATACCTTCCCAAGAGTAGCATAGGAGGTGGTTATTTAGAATTGCAAAAGTAGGACATACCATGGAAAATATTAGATGTATGTAATAATACACATCCATATTAAGTTTCATTCAAAATATTAACTAATAAATATTATTATTATTAAAACTATTCGATCGATTTCGAATAAATTTGCACCGAACATGACAATTAGGCCTGTATAGGTGCAGGAAAAAAGGTTTTGAATTTTTTTGAAAAACAACCCCCTTTTTGGTAAAAAAAACCCCGAAAATCAGTTATTATTATTATTACCTAAACGAGAATTTTTAGAAAGATGCGGTTTTTTCCATATGGTAGGGTACATTAAGGGCTACAAATAAGCCAAATTTGATCAAAATTGTTAGAGCCGTTTTTGAGAAATTTTTATTTTTTCCCCCATTTTTGGGTGGTAAAACCCCTTAAAAATAAAAAATTTGGAAAAATGAAAATGTACCTGGAGATATTTCAGTATTACACCTACATACCAAATTTCATCAAAATCGGACTGTTGGTATGGTCTCCAGCTCTGTACACATCCTAACAGACACACAGACAGACATCACAAAAAAAAAAACAGTTTTTTGGAGTTCAGGGAGCACAAAAACAAATAATTCCACTAAAAATATTTTTGGGTTCAGGAAGCACCAACACAGATAATTCCACTAAAAATTCAAATTAGAAAATTTGGACGAAAACAATACTTTTGTCCATATACTACGTATAGGGGGGGAAAAGTAAAAATGGTATTGGATCTAAATGTTTTCTGTGTAAATCATTCCGGATTGAATATAGAGACATAAGCTGCTGTGACCTGTGTGTGTTGCATTATTTGGGTTTAAAATTTTGGGTGCATCCTTTAAAGTGACCTATCCTTCAAAACCAAGTTCATTTATGTAATCCTACGCCAAAAAAACTTTAAATTCACATTTAATATTTTTTTTTTACAAAAATACAATCCTGCTGCTTCATTAGCACTATAACATCAGTTTGTTCCACTGAAATAAATCACTTATTTTTAAACTTAAATGATGAATTTCACTAAAAATTCATATTTCTAAAGTACAAAATTATCCTAACCTAAAATTTACGCTATTTTGATGATAGGTACTTGTTTCAGTTAGGAACTTTGTAAGGCATAATTTTACACAAGAAGCCTATATACCCTATTTACACTCTAAATATAAACACCTCCTTCGAAGGCTACAATTACATTTGATTTTGTAATGCAGTTATCACCGTTAAAGATTATCGTCAACTTAAAAACTACTTTTATGACAGCTCGAAATGTTGGCAATTTAAATTCTTTTAATTTTTCAGCAAACATAAAATCAGTTTAAGAAAATCGTTTTTGGCCTGTTGAAAATAACATGTTGGGTCTTGTCTATCATGTCCCCAAAAAATTGAAAATATAATAACAAAGAGTTCTTTTTTTATATTTAAACTTCAAAATTGAATTACTTTCAGTGAAAGATTATTTTATAGAGAATCCAACCTATTTTACGTGTGTAAGTTTCATGAGTTTGGATGAGGCATTTTGTGAAAATGTTTTACACCTACAAGGAGGTTCATTGATTTATTTGTATTATTATTTTTGTACAAGTAAAAGACGAGACATTTTTAATTTTAATAACACACAATTTAAATAGCATATTATAAATTCTATTAAAAACCACAATTATTGCTTTTAGTATCTTTAAAATGTTGAAAGTCATTAATTTGCATTGTCAAATATCAATACAATTTTGCAATAAAATTATGTAACCAAACCAAATTAAAAATCTGCCCACTCATTACACTCCGGATAAAAAATAGAACATATTTACAAACACGGAGCTGACATTTGTTCTGAAATAGTAAGATCATGATCCAATAACTCATCCACCGAGTAAAACGATCCAGACAATACAAATAAATACCGTAATTTTTAATGCTTTTACAAAGTTTATCCATAAATTTTTCACCAGCTTGTGAGGAAAGTTTATTGTATAAATTTGACCAGTGCTGTCTGGTAAGAACTCACAAGCTTGCCTTGTACTGCAGTCAGTGGCGTGGCCACTATTATTGAATTGGGGGGGGGGGGGGATCGGTAATAGAACACAAAATGAAAGGTTTCACTTTACAATCGAAGTTTAATGTAAATTTAACAAAACACTAAATGTTACAGGTAACAATAGATAAGGCAAACTGATTAAATTAAACGTATTTATTTAACGAGAATGCTTTTGAAGTTATACTTCTTTACACGCGTTATGAAAAAATAATGATAGTGCTTTAATATGATGTGCGTGCCCAGGGCTCGAGGCCACCAAGAGATGATTTTTTAAATCTTGTTAGGTAGAAAGATCGTAATTATGTACTGTGCTTGTATACAATCAATCAGCGAGAGATTTTCTACATTGACTTGTTTAATTAATGTCTATGTTTAAATTTTGTTGCTTTTATAATATAAATTATAATTTTGAATGATATTAATTAGTTTTAAAAAAAATTACAGTTACCTTCCTCATTTATTCGGAATGTAAGACGATAAAAATAAATAATGTGAATAGGTTTAAATTTGTTTTATAACATACAAAAATAGTAATCGATGTTTTTCTGCCATCGATGTTTTCGATAAAGGATAAGGAATTATCGATATTAATACAAGGACAAGAAATTACATTCATGTGAATCCGGTACATCTTAAATTTATAAAATGCTGAAATATTTTTTAATAATATGTCTGACCACATTAAACAGGAAACTTAAAACAAAATTGCAGGAGTGCCTTGCTTGTAAGGGGCACCATTCTGTCTCT
>JAGFPH010002052.1:212819-223774 GCA_018207615.1 Philaenus spumarius | reverse complement strand
ATTTCAGATCTTTTATTATTATTACAATAGTGCTTTTATTATTTAAGATCTATATATATATAAAAGCCAAATACCACTCACTGACTGAACACTTAAAAAGAATACAATTACGTTAAAAAGACTGAAAATACCAACCACCACGGGCAACGCCGTACGGGTCAGCTAGTCTATATATAAAACCGAAATACCACTCACTCACTCATCACGATTTCTCCAAAACTACTGAACGGATTAAAATGAAATTTGGTATGTAGCTTCCTCTAGGGCCATAAGTGCTCACTAAGCAAGGGTTTCAAAAAATTCGAAATCTTAGGGGGGTTTGGGGGGGTCAAAGTTACTAAATCACGATTTCTCAAAAACTACTGAATGGATAGGAACGAAATTTGGTATGTGTAGCTCCTGTAGGGCCATAGGTGCTCACTAAGAAAGGTTTTCAAAAAATACGAAATTTTAGGGGGGTTTGGGGGATCAAAGTTACTAAATCACGTTTTCTCAAAAACTACTGAACGGATTGGAATGAAATTCGATATGTAGCTTTCTCTAGGGCCATAGGCGCTCGCTAAGAAAGGTTTTCAAAAAATTCAAAATTTTATGGGGGTCAAAGTTAGTAAATCACGATTTCTCAAAAACTACTGTCGGATTGGAATGAAATTTGGTATGTAGCTTCCTCCAGGGCCGTAGGTGCTGATAAGAAAGGGTTTTAAAAAAATTCTAAATCATAGGGGGGTTTGGGGGGTCAAAGTTACTAAATCACGATTTCTCAAAAACTACTGAAAACGGATTGGAATGAAATTTGGTGTGTAGCTTCCTCTAGGGCCATAGGCACTCGCTAAAAAAGGGTTTAAAAAATTCGAAATTTTAGGGGGGTTTGGGGGTCAAAGTTACTAAATCACGATTTCTCCAAAACCACTAAATGGATTGGAACGAAATTTGGTATGTAGCTTGATCTAGGGCCGTAGATACTCACTAAGAAAGGGTTTTAAAAAATTCGAAATTTTAGGGGGTTTTGGGGGGGTCAAAGTTACTAAATCACGATTTCTCCAAAATTACTGAATGGATTGGAACGACATTTGGTATGTAGCTTCCTCTAGGGCCATAGGTGCTCACTAAGAAAGGTTTTCAAAAAATTCGAAATTTTAAGGGGGTTTTGGGGTCAAAGTTACTAAATCACGATTTCTCAAAAACTACTGAACGGATTGGAATGAATTTCGGTATGTAGCTTTCTCTAGGGCCGTAGGTGCTGATAAGAAATGGTTTCAAACAATTCGAAATTTTAGGGGAGGTTTGGGGGTGTCCAAAGTTACTAAAAATCCCTATAAGAAATGCATAGTGTAATATATTCGGAATATGAAATTCGGTATGTAGCTTTCTCTAGGGCCATAGGCGCTCGCTAAGAAAGGGTTAAAAAAATTCGACATTTTAGGGGGGTTTGGGGGGTCAAAGTTATTAAATCACAATTTCTCAAAAACTACTGAACGGATTGGAATGAAATTTGGTATGTAGCTTCCTCTAGGGCCGTAGGTGCTGATAAGAAAGGGTTTCGAAAAATTCGAAATCTTAGGGGGGGTTTGGGGGTAACAAAGTTACTAAATCACGATTTCTCCAAAACCAATGAACGGATTGGAATGAAATTTGGTATATGTAGCTTCCTCTATTGCCGTAGGTGCTGATAAGAAAGGGTTTCAAACAATTCGAAATTTTAGGGGTGGTTTGGGGTGTCCGAATTTACTAAAAATCCCGATAAGAAATGCATAGTGTAATATATTTATTGATATACAATATATTTTTTGTTAATATACATTTAACTTTGATTTGTCTATCCGTGCAAAGCCGAATCGGGCCAGCTAGTGCTATTTATAGGAGGAAAACCTATTGCATTTCGATTATTTGCGTCTAAAAGGTGTAAAATATAGGCCTAGTTCGTAGAAAATATATTTTCTACCTGTTGCTACACACCGGATACTATTGAGTGCACACCGGTGCTAGTCATGACTGTTTTAATTAGTGTTTGTGTATGTGTTGTGTGTTTTGACTACTGTATTGTTTTAATATTTGACGATTCCTTAAGAAGGAATGAAAAAATAAAAACTAAGGAGAAGTTCTGATGATGAAGTTGCGACTTCGAAACTAGTAAGAGACCAAAATTGAAGTCACAAGACGGACCTTTTAAGGTAATCTATTATATTATAATATTGTGACTTGGTGCCATAAACAATGCATATCAATTTAAGTTATTATAAACTGTGCTGTAGACAAAATAAAAGGCACATTTTTTTAAATAATATAGGCCCAAGTAAACTGTTTTTTTTAATTCTTCCCAAAAATAGCTGATATAGTGAAAAGAAAACATTTTACCTACAGGCATTATGTAATAAACTAAGCAGTTGAAATATTAAGAACCAAAGACTAGCCTATCCATTGTTTGTACATATCTGATGCAATAAGCTTGTCCTAGTTCTACTAAATGATGTATCTTATTTCACCCAAGAAAATACTGCAGACCTAGTTGTATTCTATATTTTATAAACAACATTGTTGTAATACAAACAACTTTACTTTTTACTTTATACCCAGTTAGACTACCGCCAATAATATTTGTAAACCACAATATCCAGTAAAATGGTATAGGGTACCTTATATTTAATGACAATATAAGTTTACTAAATTAATATTCAACTTTAATTACACATTCAGGAGTTGATAAATGATGGCTGAACTACTATGTGTGTCATAGTATAGGCCTAAATGATGAGTTAGCAGAGTTGGCACCATAAATCAACAGTGAAATTTTACTTGAGGTTATTTTCAACTGTGCTGATTTCGTTAGAACTTTTCAGTTAACTTAAACTGAAGATTAAAATAGCATAAAACAGTAGCACCAAAACTTAAATAAAAAGTCAGTTACATTGTGTGAGTGGGCCTAATTTGTTAAAAACAAAAGTAAAACCTCCAAACAATTTTTCAGGCTATAACTGACGATAGTAGGCCTACTAAATTTTTATTGAATTTTCTTATTCCTTCTAACAGGGCTATATATGTTCAAGGAAACCCCTTTGCCCTTTAGGTATTTTGATATTTCAGCATTGCACACCAGTGTAGGCCTATCTCTACAACATTATTTTTTTTACTAAAGAATGATGATTGGCCAAATTTGATTTAAATTGTTAAACCAATGAACCATTATAGTGGACAACAAATGGTCTAAGCTTAACCTTATTATAACTTAAACGGATTTTATGATTCCTGTACAATAATATTTATGATTGTTTTAGAACTCGTGCCCAAATATTGTATGCAGGCTCAGCTACAGGTCGCAAGTTTGACTATTCAAAAGTTTAAAAAGTTACTGTAAACTTAAATTATTTTAATGATGAGAAAACACCTGGAGTAAAAACTAAAGATTTTTTTCTACATAACTTAAGAGACTAACTCTCCTAGGCAATGCAAAACTCCATACACACCAGATTAATTCATCATAGCCTATATATATATAATTACGGTATTTTGAAATGTGTCTTCAATTCCGTTGAATTGAATTTTATGAATAAACGCTCTTCCAACAATCTGCAAATCAATAATAAGTTGGCTCACTTTACCAAGTTTTGTCATTGTTGAACAGGATCTACACTTTCATGGGTAACACGGTTAACCACAAACAGTGGTTAAAAAACCTTGAATTTTTACCAGTGGTCATGGTCATTTTAAAGAAAGTATTAGTCTGTGATTCATACTTTTATATTAAATATTAATAAAAATGTATTGTGAATAGATTGCATAATATAACTCTAGGTTATGCAGGCTACAGTATTCAGTATTTTTTTTAAGCATACGTACAGCACATTCTTGAATCGCCTCACTGACTGTAAGAAACCATTGACAATTTTATACAAACCAATCTTCCACATAATCTGGATTGGTGAATTATAGACCTATTCTCTCACCTACAACATAGAGACTAACTTGGAAAAGCAAATTTCTGAGAAAATTAAATTAAATGAGTCACGAAGCTTTAATCTGTGAATTTTATAATCTCAATAAAAGTCAAAAATAAAATTTTTGTAGCAAAATTACTACAAAAGGTAACGTGACATTAGGTTGGCCTTAAGAATGAGTTGACTTTATTTTTACAACGAGTATAGTTTTTACAAAGTTAAAAAAGAATTATCAATGTGTCGAAGCCTATACAACATGAGAGTCAATTTGAGCCCAAGTGCGACTAAGTTGATATTAATTCTGATCGCCTTACTGAACTGGTTAATTTTACTATAAATTTTTTTTTTTTTTTTTTTACTTACAGCTCTCAGTCCTTTATTTTTAATTTTTTGGTGACGTACGTTTCGCCTTTTTATTCAGGCATTATCAAACCTACACTCACTAGTCCTTTACATTTGTTAAACTTGACGTGCATTAACAAATTAAATGTAAAGGACTAGTGAAGTGTAGGTTTGATAATGCCTGAATAAAAAGGTGAAACGTACGTCACCAGGAAATAAAAAAAAAATAAAGGACTGAGAGCTGTAAGTACCAAACAAAAAAGAAAATTTATAGTAAGTTGATATTATATTACTCTACATTCATTCAAACAGAACTTGTATTCAGATAATTACTTCAAATAAGGGGTTAAATCCTAAAAGGCATCTTAAATTTACAAAACGCCTCCCAGTTGATATCTTTGCACATGACCTTTTTCAGGAATTTAAGAAATGCCACCAACTAACTTACTAGAGAGCTTAAGTATTTCTGTGACTAAAGACTGTAAGTAAATACGACAAAAGTATACATCCACACTTCAGCTAATATTTCTGTTATACAAAACAACTTAATTGACGTTAGCAACTTATATGTTAACAATGTGAAAATATACTACTGCTAGAGACTGAGTTAGAATTTCAAGCTAATATGTATTTTTTTAAATGCTTTCATTTTCAAATAAGTTAGTAACCTAACCTTCAAATCAGCTGGAGTGTAGATATATACTTTAGCTAAATACTTCTGGCTATTTTTTTTTTAAACAATTCTGCCGCAATAAGGCAAGGTGGTGTGTTGTAAACTTTGCCAACATTTTATAGCTTGGCCTGCATAAAATATTTGGACACGAGTTCTAAAACGATCATTATATCGCTGAAGGCCTACAGAAATCATTAAGTCTGGTCATAAGCCTAAACTCAGACCATTCATTATCCACTAGAAAGGTTTATTGTTTTTAATTATATAAACTGAACTAGGTCAATCATAAGCTTTAATAAAACCATGTTATAGAGATAATGTGTCTACTGCTTAAGTATTAAAAACCTAAGGCCCAAACATATTTAATTTTAGCTAATATCCTAGTATTAGGCCAAGTAAAGTTATTAGCCACTTTTTGCAGCTTTAAAATAGTAAATAATTATTAGGCTACCCTAGGTATTACTAGACTACAAGTTAATATTTTTACAGATCCAAGTTAAAAGTCAAAATAAACAAAATTGTATTTTTTAGTTCGCTGTAGAGGTAGAATAATCGAGTGTAGGCTAAATAATAGTAAAAAGGAATTTTTACACAAACAAAATAAAGACTAAGTAGTGCCATGCAATATTCACTATAAACCTAGGCTAATAATTAAATCTAGCCTAGGAAGAAAAAATCTTACCTTTAAAAAGGGTAAGTACACAATTTTGTTTGAAGGATCAATTAAACATTTCCTATTGAATAATTTAGGAGAGTAAATTAAATAACGTCACTCTGATATATAATCACTTCCATTTTAATGCACACGGCACCAAGAAACGTATTGAATGAAATTTACACTAGCGAACAGAACACAACTTATAAAACTCACCAAAACACTGCGCGAACCACGAACGTTTCTGAACAGAACTGAACTACACAAACAAGGAACAACGAAAGAGTTCTAGCAGCTGATCTATCGAACAGTGTAGCCAACACAATATTTCTAACCACTTAAATGTCATACTTTATTTCATTATCAATTCAGATAAATATGAATAAAGCTATTAAATAACTTTTTTTTTTACTTCTGCCTTTCTTTCTGCTTTTCTTATTCTACAATTATTAATATTTAATCCTTCAAATGTATATTTTACATCATCAAGAAAAACGCAATTCTCAGATGGTCTATCATTCATAGGTTTGCGAACCTGGAGGATAAAGATTTTCCCATTGCACTTTAATAAAGCCAGCTGTTATTAATTTAACAAAGGTACAAGCAGGGTGCAAGGTACAGCCATAATGTAAGAAATCAGAAATAATATTAGGTGGAAAGGGTACTAATGCCAGTAGTTTTTCAAAGTGTAATGGGTGCCAATTATTACTTGCTTTAAAATATGGTCCTAGTATTTGTAATACTGGAGTCGTGAAGTATGCTAAAAGACTACTTTTAAGGCTCTGCTATACCTTCGCCATTTAGGATCTAAAATTTAGAACATTTGTGACAGAACTTTCAATAATAGATTAATATTATTTTACATTATAAGTTCATGGAAATAACTGAAATAAAATAAACATACAGTAATTGTATAGTTTTAATTTCTCTAAAATTGTAGCACCGATTTGCAGTTCAACATGTTTAGGTAAAGTTTTTAACATGTTGCTCTTATAAAATCAAAACCACTTACAACTGTAGTATTGCAATTACAAAGAAAAACTAGACATATTTTGTTCCCTTATGACTGTCTATAAATATTCAAATCACGTCATGGTTGGACTCGGCTTCTGGTGGAATAAAAATATTCCTTGCCACTGTAGAACCTCGTCTTCAAAATAAGCTTACACACTAAAATATTTCAAACAGCCTAAAATGAAACATATGACGTGTGCTCTCGTAGTCATCGAAGCTTTGGGAAATCAGATGACCTAATACTTGATGTGCGAAAATAAAAATACAAATACACTAGTTTCCTGTAATTTTATAGAGCACGACACAGTTTTACTGACTTTTACTACAGGATAAACATTCATTTTTGTTTAATGCACTAAAAATATTACTTATGATCTGTAAATTATTATATGGATATTCTAATCCTGCTTTCCATAATTATTTCATCTAGGCCTAGGCATATATAAAAATGTATGAAGAGGGTTTAAGTTTACTTACCCTTCTTATTAAGTTTTAGAGGAATGTAACCTAATTTGTGCAGTTGTAGGTTGTACGTTTATATTATTTGTCCTTTAGTTGACGGCAGGGCCCCTGGCTGTTCTATGAAAATAGCGGCCCAACTTATTGTAATTATTTTTGTATTGCGGAGATAAAATACATTAATTTGTCAATTATACATTTTCTGGATACGTAAAGAATCACATTTTAAGTTAAAAAGTTTAAATACACCCAAACCCTAAAAATGAAAAAGAGATTTAAAATTTTTCAATAGAATAAAAAGTATCTAATTGCCTATTTTTACAACAAATGTAGAGGCAAGAAACTACTAAGAAAAACACTGAAATGCAAGTAATTCAAGTTCATTTATTAACAATTCACTTTCTCACTATACTATAGTAGACTATAGAGAAAGTATAGTGATCGCAAAAAAAATCAATGTTGAGATTTTTGTGGAAATATCCTTTTTGGGACCCCCTGAGTCCAAAAAAGTGGTTTTTACAAAATGTCTGTCTGTATGCATGTATGTCTATGTATACAAAGCTAGAGCGAAAACTATTCGATCGATTTCAAACAAATTTGCACCATAGGCCTACATTTCAAGCAGGCCTGTATAGATGCATGAAAAACGGTTTTGAAAAACAACCCCCTTTTTGGCAAAAAACCCCTGAAAAATAAGTTATTATTTTTTTTATAAAAAAACCGCTCTAACGATTTTTATAAAATTTTGCTTATTTGTTGCCCTTAATGTATCCCACCATATGCAAAAAACCGCATCTTTCTAAAAATTCTCGTTTAGCTAATAATAATAATAACTGATTTTGGAGGATTTTTTGGCCATAAAGGGGGTTGTTTTTCAAAAACTTTCAAAACCTTTTTTCGTGCATCTCTACAGGCCTAATTGACGTGTTTGTTGCAAATTTGTTCGAAATCGATCGAACAGTTTTCTCTCTAGATAATAATAATAATATTTATTAGTTAATCTCCTACTTTAATAAATCACTTCCCCTACCCCACCTACATTTATGAAGTCACAGTGAATCTGTTTAATAATGTAAATATGTTTGAGATAAAGTATGTGCCCGTTCCTGGTACCGTTTATTAGCGAATTTCCATAGGAAAAATGAGCTATTGCAGTGGCCCTTATGGCGAGACCCAAGGTCGGGAGTAGCAAATGAGCACCGATCATGGTCCCCAGAACACGTTTTGGGGTGTCATTAAAAATCTTATATATTGGTTGTTCTACGTCGCTCGGACGAGTCCGTTAACCAAAAAATCCAGCAACCGGAAGTACGTTTTTTGACCGGAAGTAACTATTTTTTTAGAGTTTTACTACAAGAATGAAAATTTAAAAAAAAAAATTTCTAAAAATATAAATGTAGGATGTTATTCTGCACATTTTGTTTTTTACGCGACCTTATAGCTCGCTTGGTTCCCCCAAAATCGATCAAAACGTAAAATACCATAGTAAAAGTACCCGGTTCGAAGCCAAGGAGTGCGAACACTTGGCTTCGAAAGACCTATTTCAAAAAATTGTGGGTTGAAACCCTAAAACATAGGCCTATAAACTTAATTTTGGAAATTTGCTCAACTCACGTCAGCGGTCCAGTTGCGTGGTCGAATTATTTATCATGTATTCATGAATTTACTAGCGAATTTCCATAGGAAAAATGAGCTACTGCAGTGGCCCTTATGGTGAGACCCAAGGTCGGGAGTAGTAAATGAGCACCGATCATGGTCCCTAGAACAAATTTTGGAGTCTCATTAAATTTTATATAATATTATATATATGTATATAAGTGTTCGCACTCTAGCGGCCGCATTTTAAGTCCGATGTGGTCCAAATTTGGTACACACGTTGGTTGGTTATGTCGCTCGGACGAGTTCGTTAACCAAATAAATCCAACAACCAGAAGTACGTTTTTTGACCGGAAATCACAATGTTTTTAGATTTTTCGTATGAGAATGAAATTTTTTTAGATCTTTGTCTAAAAAATTTAATGTAGGATATTATTCTGCACATTTTGTTTTTCAACACGACCTTATAGCTCGCTTGGTTCCCCCAAAATCGATGAAAACGTAAAATACCATGAAAGTACACGGTTCAAATTACCGTGGACATCTTATGATCCGAGGCCCAACGGCCGAGTTTGTACTCTGCGAGCAAAGCGAAGCAGCCCATAACCCGAGGCCACAAGGGCAGAATCGCAAAGCGAGATTTTCCGCTGCGAGTGGAACGAAGGAGTGCGCGCGTCGAAGCCGGAGGCTTTTATAGGTGCGAACAAACACTACTAATATATTTCATACACAAAGGCAGCTATTCAGCGCCTTCATGAGTAGATCAATTTCCCAAATAGTTGGTTGAAGCCCTAAAACATGTACGCATAAACTTAATTTTGAAATTCGCTCAACTCACGTCAGCGGTTCAGCTGCGTGGTCGAATTATTTTTACTTTTCATCCATCGTAATTTTTTGTATCAAATTACATTTGCTTTGCTGTTTCAGCGCCCCCCTGAGCCTTCTTCGCCATACGGTCGTTACGGCCCTGGATGACGACGCTGACATGGCTGTAGTGTAGGCTATCATTGTATTAATTCCATTATGCCTTATGATTGCTTTATATAAGTTTATACTATGTACTTACGTCAAGTAGCAATCTTGTATTTTTGTATTTATTAGTATTTCATAACAGCTGTCTCGGTACAACGTATACCATCGTCAGATGAAAAAAACACATACACACATTACACTGATACACATTACACAGAAATAAATAAACATAAAAATTGGTACTGCAGTACAAGTCGAAAATAAAACAAAGTAGTTCGTAAGTAATATGGCCAGTTTATATAAACTTTGTCTTTATTTTTACAAGTAGAAGACGTCCTGAAAGTTTCCCCGTTTCTTTCTGAATCACCCTGTATAACATAGACATATATACTACCCATGCTCCGACATGCTTTGGACTTTGTATAGATTGTTCGGAACGCACCTCTTTGTCTAAAGATGACGCACATAGGACGTGCGTAAACGCAGGTAGTGACGACCAACCGGCCTTGGTGCGTATTCAATAGAAATTCCTTCAATTACACCTTCAAGTAAGGCCTAGCCTAGGATGGCCTTGCAAGTAATAATTAGCTAAATATACTTCCGTTTTTTTCCCAGACACAATAACTAAGGAAATAATTATAATAATTTTATCAAAATATTTCAACCAACTTGTTATTAAGTATAGCATTTCGATAAGTCTAACAGGCATGATTATGAAGTTGATTTATTATTTTGTGCACCGCAAACTGTCAGCGTGTCAGCCACGAGTTTTTCTGGGTCTGTACGATTTTCCTAGTAACGTTCAAGGCCGCCGAGAGAGACTTTGGGCCCTAGCCCCTAGTGCCCTACTGACAGGGCCGGCGCAAGAACCATGCGGAACATGCGGACGCATGGGGCGCTGCCAGGGAGGGGGCGCCGACGCGCCAGCAAAAAGTTCAAGACCAAGGCGCCTTCAAAATTTTCCGAAATTTTTTTTTGCACCGAAAAATGTTTGCCTAAAGACGTGGCCGCCCTTTTCGGGTTTTAAAAGAAACTCCCTATTTCTGTTTAGCGCTTTTTTAGGGACAGACAACCTACACCGCTATAGGGCACCATCCTTTCAGAGTCGGCGACCTTTAGTTTCAGTGAAAAATTCGCCCCCCTCCCTCCTAAAGACGCGACCGCCCCGACCGAACTTTTCGGGAATTAAAATAAATTCCATATTTCTTTTTGGCGCCTCTTTACGGACACAAAAGACCACATACACTAGTTTAGGGCGCCATCCTTTCGAAATCGGCGCCCTTTGGTTTCAGTGAAAAATTCGCTCTCTTAA
>JAGFPH010002052.1:181095-212719 GCA_018207615.1 Philaenus spumarius | reverse complement strand
AAACCATTCGAAATCGGCGCCCTTTGGTTTCAGTAAAAAATTTGCCCCCCTACAGACGAGACTGCCGTACATTTTATACTAACTTCTTTCTTGTATGTGTGTGTGATATTAATGTAAAAACTTAACATTAACCTCAATCTTACAATGTTATCGAATTACCGATGTTACCTTATCTTATTGACCTTATTATACCTAACCCTTTACCTTTACCACGTTGTCATGATGTTACCAAATTGACTTGTGATATTGTAATGTTAATCTTACAATGTTACCTTTTGATGTTAAAAAGTTAAAATTATGTAAAATAAATATTGTAATATATGATTAATTTGGTGTTTTCAGTATTCCACTTCCCCCCACTTAACTTTGCATTTTATCATATATTTATTGAAGGTCAATAAGACCGATGCTATATATATATACATAATACACTGTATATGTATAGAAAATATTTTATATTTTATTTTATTTTTAAAAGTGTTGCTAGATGTTATATTTTAATTTGATTTTATATAATTAAATAATTTCAATTTTTATACATTTGATAATGTACCCATTTTTTATTGCATTAAGGAGATATATAAATACATATACATATATAGAGGTGGGGGGAGGGGTTGTTGTGTATAGATAGGGGGCGCCAAAAATGACTCTCGCATGTTCAGGAAAAACCCCTTGCACCGGCCCTGCCTACTGAAAACATTTTGTCTTTTTTAGAAGAAGACCGCCAATCTTAGAAATGTTTATAATATAGAGTAGGATACACAAAATTAACGAAACTTTTAACTGTTATAAGTAGTGGCGGAGGTGGTGGTTCCAGACCTGAAAAACTGGGGGAGGGGGCAAGGGAGGGAACAAAGGTTAGATTGACCGGAAGTAGGCCTATCGAATACATACGTCCCAATTACAGTTGGATTGAAAAATTATGAAAATCAACCTCCCAAAACTCTATTACCTTTCTGGCTGAAAATTGTTTCTGGATAAAGTGTTTGATTTATTTAAATAACCTTAGAGGTTTTAGTTCAAATGATGTAAGAATGTAATTTATACTTATAACTTGGAGGTTGGAGGATATCTCAATATGAAAATTTCTAACATTGAAAAAATGATTTAACGTTCTCGCCAGGACGCCAGGTATTAAAAGAAATACTTTCCAGTACAAAAAGTTTGCAAAAAAACTGTTTTGGCCGTACAGTTTTGTTTGTTTTTTTTTACGAAACGCCTGATTGGAACAGTTTTTTTTATTCACACCCACGTCTACGGAAGTCTCCACAATAAAAAAAACCCGCGAAAAATAAAGATTTGAATTCAGTCGGTCTTAAGGGTGTAAAAACAGCCCCGTACCATAGGCCATGCTATACATCAATCTTACGAGCACAACAAAGAAAATAAACGGTACCAGGAACTGGCACATACTTTCTCACAAACATATTATTTAAATTATTAAACAGATTCACTGTGACTTCATAATTGTAGGTGGGGTAGGAGAGATGATTTATTAAGAAGGAGATAAAATAAATATTATTATTATTATCTAGAGAGGAAACTATTCGATCGATTTCCAACAAATTTGCACCAAATACGTCAATTAGGCCTGTATAGATGCTCGAAAAAAAGGTTTTGACAAATTTTGAAAAACAACCCCCTTTATGACCAAAAACCCTTAAAAATCAGTTATTATTATTATTATTTTGATAAATTTTTAGAAGAATGCGTTTTTTTAAATATGGTAGGGTACATTAAGGGCTACAGATAAGCCAAATTTGATCAAAATCGTTGAGCCGTTTTTTTATAAAAAAAAAATAATAACTGATTTTTTGCCAAAAAGGGGGTTGTTTTTAAAAAAATGTCAAAACTGTTTTTTCGTGCATCTACACAGGCCTACTTGACATGTCTGGTGCAAATTTGGTTGAAATCGATCGAATAGTTTTCGCTCTAGCTTTGTATACAGTACATACATACATACATACAGACAGACATTTTGTAAAAACCACTTTTTTGGACTCAGGGGGTCCCAAAACGGATATTTCCACAAAAATCTCAACATCGTTTTTTTTTTTGCGATCACTATACTTTCTCTATAACTATAGTATAGTGAGAAAGTAAAACAAAAGTGTTACAAAGTAATACATTTTAAGTTTCAAAGATCGTATTATTTTAGTGGATGTACTAACTAAAAATATTCAAATTAGGCCTACAAGTAAGTCTACTTTAAAACTGATATATTCTTTCGTGTATACAAAATACACATACTGCACAGATGGATCATCTACAAAACGTTTGCCTTTACGTTTACATTGAACTGTGAAAGTGTGTAGCCTTCACCACTACTAGGCTACAGGACTGTAATAAAAGCTAGAAACAAAGGGAAACGTAATGATTCTTCGGGAGCCGTGAAGAAGAAGAAGAAATGATTACGGCAGGACATTGACTCGTGAAAATTCCACAGTTCTAATTTATTGACCTAACAAAAAGAATAACAACCGTTGGCCGTTGCTAGGAAACTAGGAAAGTCAAACGTAAATTTCCTTGACTATTACCGTGTTTTATAATTCGTAAAGGTAATCCCGCCTATATCCTCTAGAATGGAGTAAAGGGAAATCGCCCAGGGATTCGAATGTAAGGGGGTTTCTTAAAACGATGTAGGTATGATTTTCTGTAGAATTTTTAAAACGATTTCTAAAAAAATATAAGTTAGAAATTGCCTTAGTTGAGGTATTTTCTTTTTATTAATGTTCTCTCCGTTTTTTCAGCCGCCAACCGCAATTTTTTTTACATCCCACAATACATTCTTGGAAATATAAAAGTTCATATTTAGTGTGCGCAAGTGAAATGTTTGGTTTCAGAAGATTAGTAAAAACAAGTAATCTTTCATTTGTTTCAAAGTGTCTAGCCTAAGAATCGCATTTCCTGTCCGCGGCCCTAACCTAAAACTAGACAAAGTGTTTTCACAGTTCACTTGATTTTGCACCGGATACACGCGAAGGATAATGGAGTTTCCGATATTTATTGTGACGAATTCTTTTCTCGATAACAATAATTTCATTTCTTTCCGCTTGAATGGTTCTTGAGCCAACCTTGAATGAATCAGGCTTAACGTTTACGTAAAGGATAATATCTACTGTACTGCATTATATGTTGTACTTGTACGTCATTGTTACCAACTGAAATTGTTATATAAAAATAATGCAAGCCATAATATAGGCTATAAATCAAATATATCAACACGTTAACAATGTAATTCATATCTATATTAAAAGCAAATTAAATTTTACAACACATTAAAGTCGGTCGGTTATGTTAACTAGACTTTTAAACATGTTTATACATACGGTAATAAAAATGAATAAGTGAAAAATAAATAAACAAAATGGCTGTGTTTCTGTGTGAAAAATTCAGAACTTTCGGATAGTTTAATAACGATTATTGTAAATTGTTACTAAACCAGAAATATTACACTCCGCTGATTGTAAAAAAAAAAATTTACAACTTTTCTGTTTATTTTATGTTATAGGCTACAATTATTATAAAATAAATAACTAGAGAAACAATACTTCAGTAGTAGCAATGAATACAGAACTTATAAGAAACGAAACTCTTATGGAGAATAGTCAACCCGGTTGGTTGCCAAATCGAGCTTAGCGCGGCAGCCGTTAGGCAGCGTTGGCTGAAAATTTCCATCAATCCTCTTGCCGTACCAACGACAGTAGCGCTCTCGCTACCTAGCGGCTGCCACGCTAAGCTTGCCAGATTCAAATAAAACTAGGCTGAATCTTTAACATGAGCGTTCTGTATCTTTATAAGTTCTGTATCATTGGTAGTAGCTTTTCAACAGTTAAAGATCAGCTATTTAAGCGACTGAGAAAATATATTTCAGAGTTGCCAAATCTACAAGTCGACATTAACGTATATTGAATAATTTCATATTACCTACGATACATATTATTCATGTGTGTAGGCCTATTAAGATATATATGAATACCTAGGCCTACACCAAAACTAACCTAGTTTAGCTCGTGTTCCCTTCTAGTGATGTAAACAGATTCGTATTTCGCTAGGCTAAATTGTCAAACATGTGTTCAAACGATGATGGATAAAATTAATTTGTATTAAGGGGAAACCCTGTCCGAAATATTGAATCTGATTCCCATAACATAAGAGCAATGCTACAGAATAAGTAATTTTCCCTTTAATTCGTGGAATAAATTTAAAAATTTGGTTTCATTTTGAAGTTCTGTCATATGCGGCCGTTGATTGCTGAATAAATTTTCAAATACCGTTTTATTGCTTTCATAAACGTATGATATAAATAGTAAACTTTATTAATTTTTTACAAAAAACCTTAGCAATCAACACCCACAATCTATTTTACTTTAAGAAAATAATTACATCTTTCGTTTTTGACGAAAATAATACAAAAATATGCTTAAAAGCGCAGGTATGGTTAGGTTATTTTAACATTGAAATTGGTAGCAAACTTAATTTTAGGGACCCGAGCCTTAAGTGAATCCGTCTCCAGATCGCCGAGTCTCCACAGCGCCGCGTCTCCACAGCGCCGAGAGGGCTACCTGGCATAATCTGACAGTTTTGACAGCCGAAGCAACGAACCGTGGTAATGGCGTGTACCCAACTGAGCATAGTAGATGATCAGCACTGGAATGACGCAAATGTTGCATACATTTCATTGCAGACATGAGACGCCTCGAATTCTTAAGTAACAAAATGAATTTTATGTAATTTTATCTCGTACTTTTGAGATGCTCGCAGTTAATCTTGAATAACTATGTAGAGCCACTTATATATTACTAGACTGATTTGGTTTAACATTACAAATCAAATCCAGTAATATAAAAAGCGGCCTTCTGGACATTACCTAACCTAACTTGACCTAACCTCAACCTAACCCAGAGGTAATAATACCAAGTGACCTAACCTAACCTAATACTCCTCGGATTCTAAAGTAGCATTGTATTTTTAGTTTAGTAAAAATATGACAAATATTTACTCCTTCACCGATTAAACTCATAGAGCCTGTCATTGAAGATATTAACCCTAGTCACTTCTGCATCACTGAGCGGTTGTGTCCATTTTGCGGTCGTCCATTTACCGGTCAAAGGGTAAAATCGTCCATTTACCGGTCAACCCAAAAATCTGGAGGGGTGGGTCAAAAATAGTTTTCCATTTTGCGGTCACATATTTCTAAAATTCCGAGAACATGTGAGCCAGGTTGATGACTCAGAGCGGCGAGCCAGGCCGATGGCAGTTTTCCAGTCACGCACACTCAAGTTTCGATATAATTAGAACAAAAAAAAAACTAGAGGACTAACCTAAACTGTTTAGTCACAGTATGTTGCCGATAACAGTATAATTGTAGGAACCTGCTTGGGGGGTAGAAAATAGTCAGATATTCTGGGAATCGAAACCTGACCGCAAAATGGAAAACCTCCCCTCCCTAGAGCCTCCTCACCCCCACACTTGACCGGTAAATGGACTGACCGGTAAATGGACTGACCGCAAAATGGAGGATACCCACTGAGCAGACCCTTTGATAATTTATGGCCTAGGCGCTGAGGAGACTAATTTGCCTTCGGCGCTGTGGAGACGTCACCGCCTAAGTAAACCCATGCAATATTATACCGTTCGATAAACGCATGCGCTTTACTAACGTGCTATGGATGTTGTTCTAAATGAAATTTGGCAACGTTTAAGATCTGATTTAGTAGTAATATTTCGTTCTAGCCTAGTTCTAATTACAGTATTAGTAGTATACTTACTTAGAGTTGTAAATGAAAGAAACTGAACGTCGACTACCATGTCTTACCATTTTACAGGTTTACTTTCTCTCATCATTTGTTTTATATTTTGATCAAATATATTCTTTTATATTTTTGGCAACCCTCCAAAAATTTACATGCGATGGTCAGTTAACTTTCGTGATTAATGTAGGCAGTTGTGGCAACACTGTTAGCTTTCGTGATCGAGTGTTGACAGATCTGGCGACACTGTTAGCGTCGTGATTATTGTTATTGTTGTTGTTATCATAGAAGAGAACACAAGAGAGTTTATAAATAAAACAAGGCTAAATCTTATATTCTATGTTCATTATCATCCAAAGAAGTTGGAAATAGAACTAAATCGGAGGTTTAGATTTACCCCTACAATCGCGCAACGCCAGGCGTTTAACCTAAAAATTGCATAAAATAGGTACAATACATTCGGTTCATCCCGATTTTGAGCAGTCCGATCATGTCCTGAGTATACTGTAAAATAAATAAAAGCAATAACTTTATTTAATTAACAAATACAAATAGAAAACAACTTAACATCTATAAATAAATATTGACTTTGACATGTGAGAAGATATAATATACTTGATAGCTTGATAGAACAAACACTTGAATCTCACAATTAGTAGGCCTACGTTCAACGATCAATCTTTCAACGATTCAATCTCTCAAAATCGTTTCAACTACAATGTCTCCATATTTGACATGTTTATCGTGATGAACGAGCTCCAACAATCTATAACTAACCTACTACGCGTAGGAGTGATAAACGTATTCGTTGTGAGATGTTGTATTCAAGTTTTCGTTCTAATGTTAACATCTGATTCAGGGGATGGGAGCCCACAACTATGGGTAGAGCCCCCTAGCTCCTCGGGAAAGGAAAATATGTATATTATTAATTTAGTCTTTAATTTTTTCTTTAAAGAGATTAGCACTAAAATACGTTTGAAATGTTATGTGCCGTTTGACTTTACATATACTTATTTTATTTTTTACAAGAGTTCAAGCCTGAGCTGCCTGGGTCACTACACTACTTGGTGCGGCCTCTAGGAGTGCTATATAGCCTAGGTCTTTGTGTATTCATTGACGGTGTAAAGGTACAGACTCAATGCTGTGTGGGTTTGATATCTCACCTGCCAAATTTGCTTCCCAAATTTTAAAAGTTTTCTTGGGGAGGTCAAAAATATCCCTGGACTCCTTTTGCCGAAGGAGGGGAGGGTAGTCCTTAACACGTTCACTGCTACGCAAATTTCGTATTTCCTGTGCTACGAGCAGACCTTTTATTTTTTATATTTATAGTCTAAATGAGTAGAAATTTCTTTATTTTTGAACCTTTGTACGTAATAATCACTAATATTTTAAAGCGGACGTAGGCCTACATGTTCATGGCACATAGGCTTAAAATTTTCATGCGAATATTCTGTGTATTGAAAATTCTCCCAATTCTCTCCGAAGCACGCAATGCACTGTGTATTGAAAATACTCCCAATACGGGGGTTGGCGTGCGAAGCACGCAATGCATTGTGCGTCGGCCGCTTCTCATAGTGTTCAGTGTCAAGCTCACATGTGCGTCCTTAGCAGTTACGCCCCATACCCCGGTCTAGCCCCCCCTCCCATAGAAAATATCATATGGGCGCTCATGACTCAGGGACCTTATGGTGAAAAAGGGGGACGTCACTCCTCCAATAGTTTTAAAACCTTAAAAGTTTGGAAATTTGAAATAAAAAAAAAGTTGGGCTTAGATATTAGGATTAAATTACTCTAAAAAAAACTCAAAAACTGCAACATGGGTTTCGCAAATTTTTGTTGTAAAAAAAGCTACCAACACTCACAAGTAAAGTAACAAGCAAGTTATAATTTCCAATCCAAAAATGTTGGGCAAATCAAACAATTTATGTACCAAATAAATGCTTTGAGTTCTTTTAAATGATGTTCAGGGAAATTTAGTTAAAACTCTTGTTATTGTGGCAACACTGACTCACCATGCCATGCACTGCGCCAGGCCAGTGTTGACGTATTGGTGGTTTTCCCCAAAATGGTAAAATTTCTAAGTTTGCGGGAAATATTGGGGAAAAGGAAATGGTGGGGAAAGTACGGGCATGTTTTTCAATAATGTGATGCGTGATGAACATGTTTAAATTCTTGTACAAAATTTAAAACTCTTAAAAGTACTCAATGTAGCATGTGCAGTGTTAAAAACCCTATTTAGGGAAGTCCATTTTTCCAAAAAATACGAGGGACGAGGGTGAGGCTCCTCGGCCCCATCTCCACTGGGATTTATTTCACACAACATAACCTAGAGCCCTTGTCTGCGCGTTGGAACCCCCACCACAGAAATCGGGAAATATGGACATCGTTGGGAAATTTTAGATTTTGCCCCCTCCCCATAATTTGTTGTAGCAACTTCCCTGATCTGACTAGGTTTAGGCTGAGTAGTAAGGCTGAGGCCACACGGTCCGGTTTCTCGGGTCCTGAAAGGGATGACGACAGCACAAGGTTTTTAAGGGGTTAGTTCTGTATTGCTTGTGAAGTTGGGAACCTCAGTGCCTCGGCAGACTATTTTGTTAAATCAAATATATTCCTCGTATAACGCTAAGTTCTACATGACTTAACCATACGCCCCACACGTAGCGTAATAGATAAACCAACCACTTGAAAGCACGTACCTTAAGTACGACCCTCAGGTTCATTGTTACGTGCAGACAATATAAAATACTAAGTTAATAATCAGACAAGTACGTTGGACAAGTCTTGCATACCGTCTGCCAACTAAAGATGTACGAGTGCATTCCTAAACTGACGAGTAACTTAGGCTGCTTCAAGGTTAAATATTCAATCGAACACATTTAATTATGAGTATTTACTAGAAAAAACGTTAAAGTAGAATAGGTAAAAACATTCTACTGTTTACCCATAAACCAACAACCATACGAATTAATTTAAAAGTAATAACCTTTTTTAAAGCATATGTTTTGTGGAGAATATGGCCGCTTTCCCCAATGTTCTATCTTAAACGGCTCTTAAGTTATAAGCGTTTTAGCAACGAATACTTTAATGTTAAGAAGCGCAGGTCTTATGGACTCAATTCTAATAGATTTTTCTAACTTGAAGTTGTAGTACAGCAATGAACCACGACGCAGCGCTAGCAAACCGTTTTGTGCTTGGACAAGAGCGAGAGAGTGCGTCATACTAAGTGTCGCTCTCGCTTTGTCTGGTCGCCATGTACAGTACCAGAGAGAGAAGGGAAGAAAACATTGTATCTCGCACTTCACCGCGAGTTTAATGGTTTGCCAACGCTTCCTCGCGGTTCATTGCTGAACTACAACTTCCAAGTTAGAAAAATCTATTAGAATTTAGTACGCAGAACTTGCGCTTCTTAACTTCTAAGTATTCATTGGTTTTAGTATACGGCGGCCAACGCAATATTCCCCCCTCCCCTTGTGATATCGGCCACGCTGGGGGCGACGACATGGGTTTTCAAGATCACTATAGTGCCTATAGCAATAATCTATACTAATGTTATAAAGAGATAAAATTTGGTTGTTTATGTAGGGGATAATCTCTGCAACTACTGAACCGATTGAAAGAAATAGTTTTACTAAGAAAACCCTACACTATCCCTGAATCCCTGAGTAACATAGGCTACAATTCATTTCGATAAAAAACATTGTTTAGGCCTACTTCAATATTTGTAAATTTAATCGGAAAAAATCTTAGGTTAGGCCTAGACTGATGAACCAACACATGTATTTACATTTATTATCATAGCAACCAATTGAATAAAATTACAGATAAAACAGCTGTTTGCTACAATATGTCCATTAGCAAGCAATAAACTCTGAAGCAATTATTTGTATTTCTAACATTTAGGTTAGGGATTTATTAAAGTGTAGACCTGAACCTTGCTGGTTCTTTTAACCTTTATTACATCTGCTGTTATAATATGTACGAAATAATTTGATTTGAACATTTAACATTAATTATCATCTTAGAATTGGGGTTATTATTAATCCTACACCTTTTATTATAAAGATACGATAACATGATTACGTGTACAGAAGGTTCCAACGGGGATGGCGTGCGGAGCACGCAGGGGTTTCCCCTAGTCAAAAATAAAATTGCGTCAGGATTTGCTTGCATGATCAACCCTCTTCAGATCCCGGTCTGGTTTGTTCTACTTCGTCGGATCATTTCTTGGAACCGGGTCCAACTTAAAAACTCCCCGAAGAGAATCGGATACATCCGTCATTTATTTTTAGTTAGTAGATGAAAGGCGTTTTCCAGCTTTGGATATTTCCGCATGGAAGTTTGCATCTTACAGCGCTATTATCAGTAGAATACATCCTAGGGATAATAGATAACGTATGTTTATGATTGTTCAAGGCTGTCATGGGTATTGTAGACAATTAGCAGGAATTAATGATATCAGTCTTTTTGTCTATAGACCTACTCAGTTTTCTGATAGGCTGCAGTATTAATCGAAAATCATACATACTTAAAAAAGGAAATTGTAAAGTTAACGGTTTTTGAGATATTCGTCTTTAAAAAATTTAAATAGCAACAATTTTTAAACGAGTGAAGGAAATCTGTTATTTTTCCCAAATTGGGTGTTCACAACACTAAGCTTGCTACAACAAACTATTGGGCGGGAGGGGGAGCAAAATCTAAAATTGTTTGACCACATTTCCCAATATTTCTGTGGGGGTTCCAAACGCGCAGAAGGGGCTTCTATGTTATGTTGTGTGGAATAAATCCCAGTGGAGATGGGCCCTGGAGGGTAACCCTTGGATTTTTTTGAAAAATGTACTTCTCTAAGCAGGGTTTTAACAATGCAGATGCTATTTGAGTAGCCTACTTTAAGAGTTTTTAATATTTTACAAGAATAACATGTTCATCACATTATTGAAAAACATTCCCCATTTTCCCCACCATTTTCTTTTCCCAAATATTTGTCGCAAAATTAAAAATTTTCCCATTTTGGGAAAGAATACAATGTGACAACACTGGTCTGGCAGCCTGGGGCAGTGCATGGCATGTCAGTGTTACCACAATAACAAGAGTTGGAACTGAATTTCCCAGAACATCATTAAAAAGAATACAATGTATTTATTTCGTACAGAAATATTGGATTTACCTAACATTTTTGGATTGGAAATTATAAGCTTGTTATTGGTGAATGTTGGTAATTAACAATAAAAACTTTCGAAACCCAAAGTTGGAGTTTTTGCGTGAAATTTAATCAAAAAATCGAAATTCCAACTTTTTTCAAAAGCTCAAGTTTCCCAACTTTTTGGATTTGAAGATTATTTTGGAGGGGTGACGCTCATTCCCCCCCCCCCCCCCGGCCCGAAGCTAACACCTGACATTAAATAGCAAATTTTCAATTCATTCTCGTAGTTGCGTCACAAACACACACTAACGATAAATTAAATGGTCCGAGTTAAAACAGAAAGGCAGTTGCGCAAGGCCTAACAAACTAGACCATGAGATTTTGAAGGTCTCAAAATTACATTTGTCAATTGTTTCTTTTCAAGGAGACACCAAAGGCAATTGAACTGGTTCTTTCTTCTAAATCAGACCGCAATGTTTGATAAAGTCTTTTTCTTTGTTGAAATATTTTTGGAAACGTAACAAAGGACTTAGTCATTATCTAATAATTCTGCCTTCAAGGGCATGACGAAGAAAGTTTTATGAAATCAAATAGAGGAAAACAAACAAATTAGTTTATTCTGTTTTGTAGAAGAATAATTACCCTTTTCCTACGTACGTGAGTATTTTTTAAATAATAAATTTCGTCATTATTAGTAAGGCGTGTCTAAATAAAACAACATTCTAAAGGGTGAGCCATAAAAACCGACCTATTTTCGTATGTAATTTCTCAGCTGTTAATTGTTGGAGAGTTCATTGTTGCGGCAAATATTGTTTATTTATTGCTATTTTGAGGTTAGTTAACACGGATCATCAGTGATTGCGCACCTTCGTGCTTTTGTCATAGAGTCATTTTTCAAAAGTAACGACTCTGTGATCTCTACACAACGTCGGTTTCGTGCTCACTTCAACATCGGCCGTCATGGTAAACACGTCGAAAAACTTTACTATTCTAAGGTGGGTTGATAATTTCCGGAACACGGCTTCTGCATTCAAAATCAAACCTAGTGGCACACCTCGGACAGTTCGAACGCCGGAAACATTGAAATGGTTCAAGCAAGTGAGCTACAGAGTCCTAAGCGCTCAGCCAGTAAACAATCAATTGCTTTGGCAATTTCGAATACTCCTCTCCGCAGAATATTGCATCCCTATAAATAAAATAATTCGACCACGCAGCTGGACCGCTGACGTGAGTTGAGCAAATTTCCAAAATTAAATTTATAGGCTTATGTTTTAGGGCTTCAACAAACAATTTGGGAAATAAGTCTACTCACGACGGTGCTGAATAGCTGCAAAATGCTTCGCACGCCAATCCGCATATTGGGAGTGACTTCAATATTCAAAACATTGCGTGCTTCGCACGCCATTCCGAAAATTGGGAGTTTCTTTAACACAGAAATCATTGCGTGCTTCGCACGCCAAGCCCGTATTGGGAGTATCTTCAATACACAATGCATTGCGTGCTTCGCACGCCAACCCCACGGTAAAATCCACCACATGGCTTTAAACCGGGTACTTTTATGGTATTTTACGTTTTGATCGATTTTGGGGGAACCAAGCGAGCTATAAGGTCGCGTAAAAAAATAAAATGTGCAGAATAACATCCTACATTTATATTTTTAGAAAACACTCTAAAAAAAATTTATTTTCGTAGTAAAAATGTCAAAAAATAGTTACTTCCGGTCAAAAAACGTACTTCCGGTTGTTGGATTTTTTTGGCTAACGAACTCGTCCGAGCGACGTAAACAACCAACATGTGTACCAAATTTCAACCAAATCGGACTTAAAATGCGGCCGCTAGAGTGCGAACACATATATACATATATATATATATATATATATATATATATATATGAATTTTAATGACACCCAAAAACGTGTTCTAGGGACCATGATCGGTGCTCATTTGCTACTCCCGACCTTGGGTCTTACCATAAGGGCCACTGCAATAGCTCATTTTTCCTATGGAAATTCGCTAATAATGATGGTACAGAAACTAAACGAGAGGGATTTCGATTCATGCCTTACCATGTATCATAGACTATTGCAGCTTGTGAATGAAGCAAATCTTCTTCAAGTACTGGTCATGTCTGATGAAGCTCATTTTGAATTGTCGGGAAAAGTTAATAAACAGAATATTCGATATTGGTCTGCTGAGACGCCAAGAGAACTTCATGAACGATTTCATAAGTGACTGTTTGGTGGGGAGTGACGCGGTTTGGGATCATTGGCCCATATTTTTTGGAGAACGATATGTGAATGCCTGTTACTGTTAACGCAGAACGCTATGAGGCCGTGCTCAGAAATTTTCTGATGCCACAGTTACGTCAGGAATCGACACAAACTCTATTTGGTTCCAACAGGAGGTTGCGACTTGTCACACATGAAATGAGTCAATGCCAGTTTTACGTCAACTGCTTACAGACATTTGATTTCCCGGTTTGGTGATGTCCCATGGTCTGCGCGATCCCCAGACCTGACCTCTTGGCTATGGGGCTATCTAAAGAGTAAAGTCTTCGTTTCTAAGCCCCAGAATATTGCTGAACTAAAGCAGTGCATAAGGAACGAGATCGCTGCAATTCCTCAGTCAGAAGAGATGGGAGGCCTGTGTGGACGTGGAAGGATGACATTATCTATCATAAGAAGTGATCATAGACATGGCAAAATCATGTAAATATTTTAGTTCGGTTTGCAACATTAAACTATGTTTAGTTATTGAGTTATTTCATTTTAAAAAATGTCCTGTTTTTTGGCTCACCCCGTATATTTATTTTCGAAACAATAGACCTGCATTTATTAGTTGGCAGGAAATGAAATACAATAGTGGATCCTTCAACCGATTGTTTTTAGCCCAACAGTAGAGATTTGTTTAATGTTATTAAATTTAACAGCATGCGAAATCCACAGTGACTTTAAGGGTAGCACATAGGTATGTAAAATACGAAAACTATCAGGCAATGACCTTTAAAACAAAAATAACAATAAATTAGTACTTTTTTCGGTTTATCGTTGTTTTTATAAAATGTTACGAATGGATCCCGATACTTCCAACGGGACATTTGAAGAGAATTTAAAAAAACCTACGAAATGTGTTTTTTTATAGACCACAATCGGATAATTTTCCACCGAAAAACGTAGGAAAAAAGCTTATAAGTTACTATTTTTCAAAAATTCATATCTTTGCTGATTTACAATAATATGAAAATCAGATCGGATAATATTTACAAATTTATTAGTAGGTCAGATCTTTCGCAAATTATTGTTTATTATGCAAACTTCAAACAGACGGAAGATGAAATTTGTCGCATTAATAGTTGTTCCACAATTACAGTACACAAATTAGGTCGATATATTTCATAATGCGCCCTATTAAACTGAGTGGCCATATTTGAATTTACCAAACGGATTCTGAAAGTAGACATTAAAACCTATAATTCGTATATCTTCGATTTTTTATTTTATTATATTTATTCACATGTTACACTGTATATAAGTAAAAACACAGTTTAAAATCTCACTTAGATTATAATGAAAAACAGACAAAATATGAAAAATGTAATGCATCAAAAACAAAAGAAGAAATTTTTTGAACTTACTGATAACATAACTATACTTACTTATAACATAAATTATACATACAAAATAAACAGACACAATTTACAACAATACAATTATCAGTGTAACACTGAACAAATTTAGGGGTCTCCTAGGCATACGCCAGTTTGAGACTTCCATCAAAAAGAATAAAAACAATATTGAAATGGAGAGTTCGGCAAGTGCCCTAACCTAACCACAAGAAAAAACAAGTATGAAGTAAATATACACATAACGTAGAGAATAAAAAATCAACCAACCTGCAAGGCATTACATAATATAGGCTATAGGCCTATTATTGCATAATGTTGAATAAAGGTTCAATATCATCTGATGAAAACAGCCAGGACTTTACATTTCTTAACACTACCCTATAAGACACATTTTTTTAAATAGTAATATTTGGAATGACAAGGTTATAAAAACGAGCGGCACTACAGGTGAAAAATTGACGGTGTAGAGTTAAATTTGGTTTAGGTACAGGTACAATACCAGAGTTCCTGAAATTGTATACAGTATCTCGTTTGTTATTTACAACAACAGAATTTTGTTGGCAAAATATTTTTGAAACTTTATATTCGTAAAGATGACGTAACGGAAGGATTTTGGATGCCAAAAATAGTGGCCAAGAGTGATCAAATCTAGATCTCCTAAAAATTACTCGAACAATACTCTTCTGCAGACCAATTAGTGGCTTGAGTATGGTAAGATAAGTGCCTCCCCAAACACTAAGCCCATACCCTACACTCGAAGACACTAGTGCATGATACACATACACGAGTACTCTCTCAGGGTAGACATTTCTCAACAGGTAAAATTTACGTAAGATTAAAAACATTTCCCTCTTAAGTTTCTTTATATGCCCCTCCCATGACACTTTTGAATTAATTACAAGCCCAAGATACTTTATTTCTTCAACCTGTTCAAGTATTATACATTTACACGTACAATTATTACAATTTAGTTCGTGATAAAAAAATTTTTCATCCAAAATCCAAGATTTTTTCAGGCCAAACAGAATATATTTTGTTTTTTCACTAAGTATTAAATAATTTTTATCAAACCAATATCGTAATTTAAATACATCCTCTTGCATTTGCCTGTAAATATTTATACCCGAATAAGTTAAAGCCGTATCATCTGCAAATGCAATCAAACCAGTGGCGGATCCAGAACCTCATCTGGGAGGGGGCAATACTTCCCAGGTATGCAAAATAACTGGTAGGTTTGGGGGGGAGGGGGGTACCCACAAAATATAAAAAATGTTAACATAATTTGAATGGAAGTATTTTGGTTGTCGACAATGTTTTACTTGTTAAATTCTTTATGTTTGTATTTACTGAAGTCTAAAAACTTTGGTTAGGCATCGGCCTTCGTCTACGCACTTTTGATTGTTTGCTTGAGATCTTACTCTCACTTGTATTAAATATGTCAAAATATTACACCTTCTACGAAAAAATATTACTTTTTGTGACGACCTCTAATGAGTGAAGCTCTGATATTGGGACATAAGCTCCGAAACGAGTAAGAACAAGAAAATAGAAGTCACAGATGATGTGACATTGTATCACTTAGGCCTATAACCATATTATTGTGAGTGAGAACAATATTTGTTCACCATACAATACTTTTACTTCGATGAAATTCAACAAATCTATTTCGGATTTCAATTGTATTCACAAATTAAAACGTGCGTAGGCCTACATGCCTACAATATAATATTTTATTTAATCTACTTGCGGAATTATCGAAGGTTAGATTTTTAGTGATTTTATTATTTGTTATTAGCCGTCATTGTGCATTATTAACTTTTTAATAGTTTTAATTTAGAATTACGTAAAGTAAATGCTGAACTACGAAATAATTTTTTATTTGGACAAAACTTTAAAAATAAAACTCGTTTTTAATTTGATTGGTACGTAAATATAGGTCTATCGCCTATATATATGTACGTGAACAACTGTGTCAGAATAAAGAGGAAGCTTACCTGTTGATGTCTTGTGTTTTTTTTTTTATATACGGTATAAAAAGATGTTAGTTTTGAAGTTCGTTTCATATTAGTTCAAAACTATATCTCAATAAAATATCAAACAAAAATACAACTAAAATACACCAACAAATTAGAAAACTTGATCTGTTTTTGAAGTAAAAAACTAGCCAAAAGAGCTAAGAAAACCATAGATTAAAAATTTTACTATGTAAGTTACTTAAGCCGAAAAAGAAGCAAGACGCGACGTGCGCAATTCATAATCAGAACGTTGGACCCAACCGATTCAACTTCAATAAGCAAGAAACAAACTAGGAAATCGATTGCTCTCCCGATAAATTTTTCTACACGTTAATTTCGCGTTTTTCCGGTAGAAATCAGAATTTAATAAGACACGTAAAATTTTTGTTTCGGAGTTCGGGAGGGGCAATTGCCCCCTTTGCCCCTCCCCTGGATCCGCGCCTGAATCAAACTACCATGGAATTTAGCCTCGCATAAATCATTTACATAAACTAAAAATAAAATAGGTCCCAAAACAGAACCTTGAGGAACACCATGCTTTAAACAACCAACCCCACTTAAACCACTTCCGACTTTAACGAATTGTTGCCTGTTATAAATATATTATAAATATAAATATCATAATGTTGCTAAAGTATGATAAAAATGCATCCGAACATAGGACCGACGGCGAGAGAGGCAGTAATAAAATAACTTTATAATAAATTGTGTTATGAGGTGTATGCACATATTTGCTGATTTTATATTTCATTCATCTTTCATTGGGATAGGTTCTGACGCCTGCGAATAAGAGAGCAATTTAGATCATAGGCTTTAAATTTCGTACTCATTCATACCAGTGAGCTGACGGTCACAATGAAATAGTCCAAGGGCAACGTCCAAAGTGTTCAACAATAGGTTGCTGTTGGATGAATACGAAAGAATTTGATTCAACTTTGTAACCAAGCTCAAAATTCTAACTCTATTTTAACTTTATTTGGGAAATATTTAGGTGATCTTGTAGTCAATAAATGAAAAAATATGGATTTTTCTTTTGTAGTTTTTATTATTTCACACTTCTTTTCGGGAATTTTAATAAATGATAAATGCACATTTTCCACACGCTTTCAGTAGAAAAAAAAAAAAAACTATACTTACCCGATTGAGTTTATTTTTTTTTTACTTCGGCTCGAATTAATATGCCGAAGTATCGAATGAAATCTTGCGAAAATTTACGCCCATTTTTATGACTTTTCTCAAAGTGTTCGAGGTCTCAGAACACGATAAAGCAATACAAAATTTTGTGTCCGTGTGTCTGTCTGTGGACACGATATATGCACTCACAGACGTCGTAGAAAACTTCTGGTGGTGCTAAAATCTTTGTAATTTTATTGCGGAGAGTTGAAAATCTTTTGAGCTTTCTAGCGTGACAAAAACGTCACATTTTTGAGTATTTAAAAGAAAACGAGCCGAAGTCTCGAAAAAAGTGTTCCGTTCTTTCATCGTGTTTTTTTATTAAAACGTCATCATCTGCTTGATGTGACACGGAGCAAAAGTCTTTAATTTCAGGTGAGAAATATACTCATTAATATGCAGTGTCTGAGGCGGTTGTGTTGGAAATAAAATGTATACCTATCAGACCGGAATTTAATAAATACATGCTGCACCGACGAACCCAAAATACAAATGAGTCCTTTAACAACGTTATCAGGACCGAAATCCCTAAACCACTTTGTTTGAATTAAAAGATTGGAAATTGCGAAATTGGAGTGTTAGATGCTATAATTACATTAAAGTGTGGTGCCTTGGTAAAGAAGAGTTGCAGAACTATGTGAGCATGCTTGAAGGAACTGTGTAATAGGCCTAAAACAAATTGTCAATAGTAGATTTTTACATGGCAACAAAGCAGCTTTGGAATGCACAAAGAGGAAAAGAAATCAGAAAAGAAATCTACAAAGACTAGGAGGAAGAAAAACTGAACAGTATGGTGCTGGAATATACACTTAGGTTCTAGAATTAGTTGGTTTTATGCATTGCTCTCTTTGAATTTGTTGAAGATTTTATAATTTCAGGACTAAGTAAATGGTTATGCAGAATTTAATTGAAGAAAATCTCTCTTAATTAAATGAAATACTAGGGGCTCTGCCCCTGGACGCTTCGCGTCCCAACTCCGCCTCGGCCTTCGGCCTCAGATGGCTGCTTAGCTTCGCTCGCAGTTGGAAAATTCGCTAAAGAATCTCGTTAATCTTTGGCGCGTTTGTACATACCGGTAGGTTTGTAAAGTTATGAAACCAGGCTTAAATATATTAACAATAATTACAAGATTAATTATAACCTCAAATACATGCTTTAGAAACGTGAGAGGCTTTCATTACGATTTTAGTCCTAGTTCTACTATCTTCTGTCAACCTAAGTTTTGAAACCAGGCCTAAATATAGTAAAAATTATTGCAGGATTAACATAACCTCAATACTATATTTCAGAAATGAGCCAGGCCTATATTACAAAATTGACTATTTGAATTTATCCATCTTTGCCAAGTTTACCTTTTTTTTTTGACAAAATAAATGTTAAATCAGGCCCAATTTATTCTAATTCCAACGTGCTAAAACAGTATAAATTAGCTTGTTTTTTAACAGTAATTAAAAACTATCCAATGAACAGCTTATAAAACAGTATAAATTGGCCTGTTTATAAACAGCTGTTTTGATCGCTTTATTTACAATTTCGTTGTTATTTTGTAACCAACATGGCAACTCATAAGACACTATGTAAAAATTTTTCAAATTTTCAATTAGATTTTCTCAAAAAATTGCGTTTTTACACGAAATACAACTATATGGGTGTACTTAAAATCAAAACTATACTTGAATACAAAATTTCTTTGAATTCGTTAGAGCCGTTTTCGAGATCCGCGTCAGATACAAAGATAGATACAAGAATTGCTCATTTAAAGTAATAGGATTTCTTTTATTCATCAATTTCCATTAACTCATAATCTAAGAAATAAATAAATTACTGAATTTAAAATATATGAGATAAGGATAGAAATAACCAATTGGTAAAATTTCACAATTATAATTTATTTATTTATTTATTAACTGTTTTTACTTTAAATTCTATTTGAGATAAAATAATTAATTTAAGAATTCCTATGATTAAAATATTAAAACATCTTATGTTTGGTTTTCAAAACCGTAGCTTTTGAGTAAAATATTAAATATAAGCTCTGTACATTTACTACGACGAAAATCCCTAACGGCATAGACTCAGTTTTACATATAGTTTGTTGTTTGTAGGTGTAGGCCTAAGTAGTTTCTTTTGAAGAACGAAGTTAATTAAAAGGAATCGAAAATAAACCACGATTGAAACATATAACAGCTGATTTCGTCCATTAGCTTTAATACTACAAAAAAAAAAGCAGTCGTGGGACTGTCGACAGAAGTGAAAACTGTCATGAATTTAAATCGTTGGTTAAATTGGTTTAGTCAGAAATTGGAGCATTATATTTTTATTTATCTTGTCCCATTTAAAATTTAAATATAAAAATTAAAAATTTAAAACATTAATGACTTTGCTGACTTTGGTATTTAATATACATATAACACAAATATCATATATATAGAGGAAAGTGCCCAAAAGTGGACCCCCATTTTGTTTTTGATTAATTAAAAATTAAAAACAGCGAAATACAATGTTTTAAAAGCGTATAATGATTACTTGATATGTTTTGCATCCCTTAAATTTAACTTTTATATAGTATCACTAACAATTAGTAAGATAATTTTTTTTTACCAAAACCTTGCATTTTGGCAATTTAAAAAAAAGTTGCTTAAAGTGGACCCCTTGTAAAAATTATGGAAATAACACTTAAAAAAATTGAGAAATGGGATTAAATCACAGAAAACATTGTTAAGTTAAAAGTAAGTGTACAATAACAGTAAAATATTTATTAATGGTTAGTTACATATCAATTTCCGGCCTATTACAAACAAAATTGTAAGTCAATTTAAAAAACGTTACAGAAAATATAAAGAAATGACATTTTTTATCGGCAAAAATCACAGACATAAATGTCGTTTTCTGCCCCAGCACAGTCCACATGGGCCCACTGCGAGCACATAACGCACATCACCCAAAGTTCACCTTTAGAGTCCTCAGAAAATCTTCTATCACAGAACATACACAAAGCATCATCATTTTTTGATGGCGTTACTCCTGGTAAAGGCTCCACTACAGACGACCCAGTCGAGATGCTGTCTTCTTCACTGCTTGTTTCTTTCTCGGCGTTTTTCTCAAACTTAAGACGTTTTTTCACAAGCTCTTTTCCTTTTCTTGAAGGTCCTGTTGATCTACCCCCACGAGCACGGTTGGTTTTGCATCCCCGAGCATTACTTCGTGCTTGCTGTTCAGCTTCCTTGGCCTCTTTAGCTTTTTTTGCTTCCATTAACTGGGTTTTATAAGGCGTAGATGTAATTATCGTGGAACTGCAGGCTTTTCGCCCTCTAGTTGAGTTCCTCTTTTTAATTGTTGGGATGGGCGCAATGTCAAATGGACTTGTCGTTAAAGACGAAGAACCCTGAGAATCATCTAGCGTAACTGGTGACAAAGTAATACACTGCCCTGCCGAAGATGTTGATGGTTGATTTGTGTCAAACTGTGGAATTACTTGTGGTTCTTCTACGTAACATTTTTCTGCTACGTCATAAAATATCTGATTTTCTGCAGTTTTTCTCTTTAGCACCGATTCATAAAAAGCTGAATCTCGTTTCTTGGTTGCCTCTTCAATGAATTCAGCATCTGAGAACAACTTCTTATTTAGAGGATATATTCCAGTCACTTTGAATCCATTTATGGCTATTTCAGCTGTCTGGCATTTAATGTATGCTTTGCCAAACAGGTCCATTACGTCAAAAGCACTGAGAGCACGTTCATTGAGCCGCAACCATTGCCGGATTTCTTCACTGTAGTACACTTTAAGAGGACCCATGAAGGTTTTGTCCAAAGGCTGCAATTTATGGGAGCAATGAGGAGGCAGGGACAAAATGGTAACGAAATTGGCTCTTGCCAAATCAATAACGTCAATGTTCTGTGTGTGGCTAAAGTGGCCATCCAATAGCAACAACACTGGTTTTTCCTCTGTGGGTTTAGTAAACTCGATGAAGTGTCTAAACCACTGAGTGAAGGAGTTTATTTGGATCCATCCCGATGGGTGAACTGCAAATTGTGTTCCAGGAGGAGCCCCCTTTTTTAACTGCTCACTCATGTTTTTCCTTGGAAAAATCACTAATGGGGGAACAAATGAGCCACTAGCACTCATACAAGCAACAACAGTTATAAGGGCACCACGTTCAGCTGATTTCAGGGCAGCTACCTGCTTTTTGCCTTTAAGTCCAATTACTTTTGGTACTTTAGATTGTACCACAGTAATGCCACTCTCATCGACGTTGTAGATTCGGTCTGGTGTAAATTTTTCTTTTTCATAGACTTTTTCCAGAAGGTTATAAAATTTCTCTGTGTTCTCTTTGCTGAACCCAAGGGCCCTGCTGTAGGACGTTCCAGTAGGTTTCCTTTCTGACAACGTTGACTTGTGGCGTTTAAGAAAAAGGCTTACCCACTTTTTACCGGCAATGTCGTCTTTGAAAGGATGGTCTAAGTTATTCTTTTCTGCCACTTGTACGGCCATCCTTCTCAAGTCGTTACGAGTAAGGCCAAAAAAAGAGGCCTCCATAGCAAGGCAGTATTGAACTAATTCTTTTTCAAGATCTTTCCCCAGAACTGTAGCTCTGCCTCTTTTTGTTTTAGCAGCCTCATCAGGAGTACCATATTTCATTTTTGACAACCTCATAAGAGTTGTTTTTGGTACATTAAATTGCTTAGAAGCCTTCTTCCAACCCATTTTATTTTTTCTAACTGCGTCAATAGCTTTAGCCATTTTAGACGGACTCCACTTTCTATGTTCAACCTTCCCTATTATCCTCTTGAAATCTGAAACAGAATTCCAAGAGAATAATAGTGTGTAAAGACACATACAGCAGGTTTTTAAACATGAAAAATAAGGGGTCCACTTTAGGAAACTTATGGGGGTCCACTTTACGCGACTATAACCAAATTATTTTTTACGTAATAAATATTTAACGGAACGTTGAAATAAGATGGTTTGATGATAAATATTATCTTTATGCCTTACTGTTTAAGAATATATATATGTTAAAAGCCTTACTTACAAAAATGTAGGAGAAATGTCCAATAACGTATGACACTGTAAAAAGTTTATCTGTCAACAAATCACGTAATGGTGGACTGACAGCCGGCGGGTGAAGCAGGTGACGTGAGTGCTCCACCTTGTAGTGGTATAAGTCTAAACTACTAGTTACGCTTAGTTTCGATAGAGTTGAGCATCGTACAGAGCAAAAAAGCCAGGGGTCCACTTTAGGGGGAGGGGTCCGGTTTTGGGCACTTTCCTCTATATACATACATACTATATCTCGAGCGGTGACGGTCGCGAGTTTGATGCTTTTTCCTCTCCCAATAAGAAGTGCTATGTAGTATATTCGCGTTGCGTACATACATATATATATATATATATATATATATATAATACATACTATATCTCGAGTGGTAACGGTCGCGAATTCAATGCTTTTTCCCCAAGCAAAAAGTGTCCAACGCCGCTAAAGAAGTTTTCACTTCAAAAAAGTTAATACACAGTACGAACCTGCGCATGCTTGCAGAGTGCGTTTCTTCTCGTCTGAACCAGGCCAATTTGCCCTACCGCGCCTAAACAAGTTTATCTTTAAAAAAAATTCCAATCAGTGAAGCACAAGCACAGTGACTTGAAGACGGATGAAGAGTCGATGACTTTAATCAACTAACTATAAACATTTAGGGAACATTTGGAAGCAGAGGCACTTCTTCACAAAGTGTACGTATAGCCGAATGGCAGCTTCGTGAATGGGAAGAGCCTAGTTGAAGCTGGATTAACGCCGCGCCGATTCCCGCGTGGGCGACAAGAGCGACGCGGCACGAGCGACCAGAGCGGTCGAGTGATTTTTGAATAAACAATTAACAAACAAATGTAAGTGCACTGGAGCGTTCTAATCAGCGAGCACAGCATACACAAAGAGGGGCCTCGCAGTAGACACCCGAAAGCGTAAAACACATCCAACATGGCGGCCGCAGAGCATGAGTCATCCTAGTGCCGAGTGGTTTTTTGAGTGTTTTACATATAATATTTTAGTAAATCAAACTTTACTTTTCATAATTGAATTTGGTTTAAAAATACTAACAATTTGGTGTTTTTATAATTTCTCTACGACTATTGGTTACAGAGATATTGAAAGTACTAAACACAGTACGTTGTCCAATGTTATTCTTATGGAGAATAAGAAAATTGTATATCTTGCTTTGTTTGCATTAAACATATGATTAGGTGTCTAATTTTGTTTGTGAACTGCCATGTGTTCCTACTTATATTGTTTAAATTCCTCAGCATGTAAAGAGTAAAACAAATCAGACGAGACAGAGTATTGGAGCTAACTTTTGTGGTAAAACAGCGTGAAACCGTGGTCCGCGACGGCGGGCGCGTAGGCCTACAACTAAACATAGCGGTTATTTACTTTGGATTATTGAACAAACTATAAGTTCCATCGAAAATTGTTTGGATTGAAAATTTAAGATCATCTAATTGGCTACAAATTTCTCGCTGGAAGTTTGTTTCTACCTAAAAAATAAAAAAAGTTCTCGCATACTAACTTTTTCATGTCATACATTTAATTTAATGTAAAAGGATTAGGCCTACTTTTAATTATTATTTTAATAAAAACGCAATAGGTATTACACTTTCTACGAACACTGTTGCCTTCCTTCAATATCCACCTACCTATGTATAAAATTTGGTAATTTTTGTCCCATCCCATCCTAAGGGGTTCAAATGACGGTGTTATCAACGCGAGCACCGTTTACAGAACTACGCATTTATGGGCACAACAACGTTTCTATACACATCAAAGATGGCTGACATGGCTTCAACCCTGCTTACTCTATGCCCTCTCTATTGTATTCTGTGCTCGCTGGTTCTAATTCGACGACCGTAGTGAAGCGAAGCGACTGGAGCTGCTGATACGACCGTATTTTGAAATTTACGTAGTGCGCGCAAACGATTCAGACGGCACCACCGTTGACAGCGATCTGGGACCTGGGATTAGAAGCAAGCATTGCAGTGCAGTTCAAGTCTGTATGAGTTCTTGTGTTCATTATGTCTGTTTCTCGTGTAATTACGAAATAATTCCCGATATTCTGTTAAGATGATGAAATTCGCCATATACTAGTCTTTCTATAACATTTTTTTCACGTCGTCCAATAATCGTCTTCCTTTGATGTATACGCATACATCAACACCGAACTGTCCAAAAGCATCAACTTACGTCTTTCCTCTTTAGAGAACATGGTGAAACTGGTCAGCTCAAGGATTTGTCGCCCGCATCGCCAGCCCACGTAGAACACACAATAATCTACCTAATGCCATTGTATTTGGATAACCTAATTCACCGTTAAACATTAAACGTATATTTTTGTGAAAATTGTGTTCTGTGTTTTTATTTTTGGAAATAATATTGTTCACGAGTCAAGCTCGATTATATTTATATGAATTGTTGTTGAATTTCAGTTAAACGGAGTGCACTTAAACATTGAAAAGTGAACATGTCGGCTATTTTTCCCCCTTAATATTTACATTGTATTTGGATAACCTAATATAACTCCGATCCAATGCAATATTTCGTTCCACTGGAAATTCGACGATAGTGGCGCTATCTATTGGGGAAACAACGGAAGCTGTGTGAAACACCAATGCTACCAATGATTTCTCCCTAGCGCTACCTCACGGCGCGATCATGCACTATTTTCCCGACAACCTTTTTTTCGGCACACAGCCCCCGTATGCATGCATGATCTATTTTATTATTCATGATCTATGCTAATGCTTGCAATACGAGCGTATCGCTGGTGTCGCGTCGCTCTTGTCGCCCACCTTCCTAAATCGGCGTAAGGTTTACTCGTTTTGCCAATCTCGTCCTGGATAAATCTAGAAAAGATTTACCCCAATTACTTCATCAGGGAAAATGACGAGGAGAAGGGAGTCAACAGTTTTCTGCGGAGTAGTCATTCGAAAAGTTATCTCTAGTCCGGTTTTATTTCTGTAGGACTAATCTAAAACGAAAAAATGCACTTAACCTTTGACCTAATTACGAAAGATCTTCAGATTTTTGTTATAGCTGATGAAACTGTTTTGCATAGGTTATGTTACTTCATTGCTAAAAACAAATATTGTTCTATTGTTCATCAATAGCCTACTGTAGGCCTATACTACAGTAGTCGCATAAAAATCGTGCGTTTATTTCAAACTTGGCGAATGCTATAACTGCCATTAAATTAAAGTAATTTTGCTGAATGAAATATTCTGTTATATTAAGTGTAATTACACTTCGACTTAACATTAACCATTAACATTAATATTTCAGATAAAATATATGCTAATATTGTTGACGTCATAGTGCAGTAAAATTAGAAACACGTGACAGAATATTATTGTGCGTTCCGCAATAGTGCAGTGTGCAAGTAATGTTAAGATAACCTACATTCAACTTGGACTCGGTATTTTGTTATATTTTTCATACGGTCGTAATATAGGCCTATAGCCTAAAAGTGTTTAAATAATTCGACCACGCAGCTGGACCGCTGACGTGAGTTGAGCAAATTTCCAAAATAAGTTTATATGCCTGTTTTAGGGTTTCAACCAACAATTTAGGGAATAGGTCTATTCACGAAGGCGTTGAACAGCTGTCTGTGTGTACGCAATATATTAGTAGAATTTGTTTCCTCCTATTGGCCTCGCGAGTTTGCACCACTTTTTGCTTTGAACCGGGTACTTTTATGGTATTTTACGTTTTTGTCGATTTTGGGGGAACCAAGCGAGCTATAAGATCGCGTAAAAAAACAAAATGTGCAGAATAACATCCTACATTTATATTTTTAGAAAAAACTCTAAACAAATTTCATTCTCGTAGTAAAAATCACAAAAAATAGTTACTTCCGGTCAAAAAACGTACTTCCGGTTGTTGGATTTTTTTCCCTAACGAACTCGTCCGAGCGATATAGACAACCAACACGTATACCAAATTTGGACCAAATCGGACTTAAAATGCGGCCGCTAGAGTGCGAACATATATATACAAATATATATGAATTTTAATGACACACCAAAACGTGTTCTGGGGACCATGATCGATGCTCATTTGCTGCTCCCGACCTTGGGTCTCACCCACATTATGTGCTCGCTGGTCTCACCATAAGGGCCACTGCAATAGCTCATTTTTCCTATGGAAATTCGCTAAAAACTGGAGGGGCAAGGACACTACAGAGGGTCGAATGACCGGGGGGTATAAAATATCTCACAGTCACAGGGGGATTGGAAAGTTATGAAAAATCAACCTCTCAAAACTCTATTTTAATACCTTTCTGGCTGATAATTGATTAGTTATTTAAAACGAAAAATCTCGCTACAAAAACTCCATTTCAGCAAATACCTGGATAAAAATCAAATAACCACTTAAAATCAAACAACTTAAAAGTAAGAGCTGTTTATAAAAGAATAGGAACATTTTACGAATTTTTTGGTTTAATTTATGTCAGATTTAAATTTTGATGGATTTTTAGGATGTAGGCCTAATAGTTTTTTTACAAATACAAAATGTAATATTCGACAAAATTCATTTTCTAAATCGTTTTTTTTTTAGTATGTGTTAGTAGGGTACTGTATTATTATTATTTTTTTAATTAACAACCTTTTTCCCAATTTGTCTTAAGAAATACTAGTGGACATGGCAATGATTCGCTATTGCTTGATTTACCTAACCTAAAATTATATTCAGTTTTTGATCCAAATCAGTTGTTGATCAAAATCAGCTGTTGATCAAAATCAGCTGTTTTAAGCTTTTCATACGAACAGCTATTTTTTGTGCCCCTGATAAAATCAAAAGAAATCTTTCTTCTTCTTCCTTAAGATTGACCTTCCATAAGATTAACATGGCAACTTTGAGGGCCACTGGGGCGAAGCCCTTAACATACATTGAGCTCATTTTAAGGGAAGCACAACTTCAGAGTGAGCTCTGTAAAATGACACCAAAAACATCAAAATCGGTTAAAAACTCTAGGAGGAGTTCTACTCACAAAATAACCCCTAGCAAATTAATTATGTATATAGAATATAGATATATAGATTAATTATGTATATAGATATAGATAGATACATACATATTATTATAAACATAGGCCTACTGTTAAAACTACTTAAAACTTTTAACACCTCATTTTGTATGAAATTTAAATAGTTTGGTTCAATGAAAGGCTAAAATCCACCAAAAACACATTTATTTAAAATAGCCTCAACATTTCAGGTATCAATGCACCCATTTTCAAGAGCTTGGGATGAATACATATAAATATAAATAATGTATTTGACCATTAAAAATTAAGGAAAACGTTAACAAACACATTGAAAATGTGTATTTTACGTTGTTTAACATGAAAGAAATAGTTTCTAGATAAAGTGTTTGATTTATTTAAATAACCTTATAGATTTTTAGTTTAAATGATGTACGAATGTAATTTATACTCATAAATTGAGAGGATATGTCAATATGAAAATTTCTAATAAACTTTGAAAATAATTTAACGCCTACACCAGGTATAAAAGGGACAATTCCTAATTCAAAACTGTTGGGAAAAATACTGTTTTGGTCATACGGTTTCGTTTGTTTGTTCTGTCTTCTTTTTTCGAAACTGTTAATTGAAACAGTTTTTCGTTATTCACACCCACTTCTACGCAAGCTCCCACATTAAAAAACAAAACCCACGAACAACCCGCGAGATATAAGAGCATATGACTGTACGGACGACGTTTAACTAATATTATAAAGAGATACCGGTATTTTTTTATGAAGGGGGTAATCTTTGGAACTACTGAATCGATTGAAAAAACAGTTTTACTAATAAAAAGTTTCACTATCCCTGAGTAACATAGGCTATAATTATGTTTGATAAAAACATTTTTTATTTCAATATTTGTAAATTTAGCCAGAAAAGATTTTTAGGTTAGGCCTAGACTGATGCATTACCATAGCAACCAATTGAATAAAATAACAGGTACCGGTAAAATAGCTGTTTGCTCTAATATTTCCATTAACACCTGATTTCAAACTTTGAAGCAATTATTTTGTATTTCTAACTTTTAGGTTAGGTTTTTATTAAAGCGTAGACCTGAGCCTTACTGGTTCTTTCAACATGTATTAATAACTGCTGTTATAAAAATATACGAAATAATTTGATTTGAACATTATTTACCATCTTAGCTTTGGGGTTATTATTAATCCTACACCTTTATTATAAAGAAAATATAACATGATTATGTGTATAGAAGGTTTTTGCGGTGTTGGCGTGCGGAACATTCAGGGGTTTCCTCTAGTATTAAATATTTTTGATATCAAATTAAGCTACTAATAAAATTTGTTTGTAAATAAAGTCCCAGAAAAACTGGAGGCAGCCTTCCCCCCCTACCCCGGACTAGAACCGCCACTGTTCTTATTGTCATTATGTTAGCTCCCGAAAACATTATAACAAATAATGTTAGTGCACATATTATCATATGTGCCTAGTTTACCTGTTATCTGATCTGCCTATTCAATCCTTTCTGGTGACGACCGCTGTTTCTAAAACTAAAACTATTTTTTTCGCTAGTGAGATCGTCGAAACCACAAACATCCTTCCACGAACACACATCACATAAAATAGAAACAGGCCTAAATAAAATATACGAAACGAACACATTATAATATGTTGATCGGGTTAGGGTTTTACCCAGGATCGCGCCGTGTAGAGAGGCGTCTGTTAATTTACTGATTTTTTCGTTACACTTTTTAGCGTGGCTTATTTATGTGCGCTCAACAATTCTTTTACAAATAAACTATTTCGGGCTGATGATACGAACCCATTCAGGCCTACACAAACTAGTACCGGTATCTCTCAACTTTATTTTCTCGTTCCCTTAGGCCGGTCAGAACCTATATAACCATGTTCACCAATATTTCACGTCAAATCCAGGTCAATGCCTTTTTGATTGAATTATGCAAGAAATAGTCACAAAGGATAATCCGATTGAGAGAATATAGTGACGGGTGCAAATTTAATGTTTCGCCGACGAACCTTTTGCACACTGCACTGACGCAGTCACACGGCACGTTGAAAGTCAACTACACTGCACTGATTTTCTGAACTAAATAAGACATTTAAAAAATATCTGTTAGGTCTAGTATCAATTAAAAATCATATAAAACAACAGTGAGCATTATCTCTTTTTAGTTAATCGCGTAGGGGTCTACTAGGCATCTTCCGCGTTTAAAATAAAGAAGCCTTTATTTTCCTTTATCAAAGTTTTTAAAGGAAATCATTAGTTTGTGAAAATAAAACGTATTTTGTTTTAACAAGACTTTCAAAGTTCATAGTTAGTTCTCGTAGACGTTTCTTCCAATTATTACATAGTATAAAACCTATGATTATAGTTTTATACTATGTAATCATTAATTTCTTCGCATAGTAGTCTCTCGAAAGCGTTGTTTCACACTGCTATAAATATTATGAACAAAAATGAATCGACACGTAATATAGGCCTAAGCTTACTCACAAAACCTCGCTACTAAAATTGTTCGCTCAAAAACCTCAGACAATTATATTTTTAGCAAATAACTCAGTTATCTTTTGAGCTACGGGAAAAATAAATAAACGGTACCAGATAACTGCCACATAGGCCTACTTTCTCCCGGTTGAAATTTTATACCTTTCCAAAGAGTAGCATAGGAGGTGGTTATTTAGAATTGCAAAAGTAGGAAAATGTTACCATGGAAAATATTAGATGCATGTAACACACATCCATATTATATTAGGCCTATTATTATTATTTAAACTATTTGCACCAAACATGTCAATTAGGCTTGTATAGATGCACGAAAAAAGTTTTGAAAAACAACCCCATTTTTGGCCAAAAACCCCCAAAAATCAGTTATTATTATTATCTAAACAAGAATTTTTAGAAAGATGCGGTTTTTGCATATGGTAGGGTACATTAAGGGCTACAAATAAGTCAAATTTTATCAAAATCGTTAAAAAGCCGTTTTTGAGAAATTTGATTTTTCTCGTTTTTTTGCCATTTTTTTGTGGGGGGGGGGGGGATAAAACCCCTTAAAAATCAAAAATTTGAAAAAATGAAAAAAATGCCTGGATATATTCCAGAACAACACCTACATACCAAATTCCATCAAAACCGGACCATTGGTATGGTCTCCAGCTGTGATCCTAACACATCCTAACAGACACACAGACACACGGACAGACATCACCAAAAAAACTTTTTTGGGTTCTGGGAGCACCAAAACAATAATTCCACTAAAAATATTTTTGTGTTCAGGGAGCACCAACACAGATTATTCCACTAAATTTTTTTTGGGGTTCAGGGAGCACCAAAACAGATGATGCCACTAAAAATTCAAATTTGAAAATTTGGACGAAAACAATAATTTCTCCATACACTACGTATAGGGAGGAGAAAGTAAACCAGTTTTGTTTGTAATTAAAATATTAACTTTCTGTTTTCTAACATTTTTTTGTAAAGTTAGCGTTGGTAAAGATATTTGACATTAACATTTTTAAAGTGTACAAAGAAATTTACTAAAGGGTAAAAGGTTACGTAAGAAATACATACACAAATTTTGAAGTCAATATCTTTTCTATTTCCTAACATATTAAGTGTTTAGTAAAAACAACAAATTGGCGGATAATTCGAAAACCTTGCATTTTCGAACCTATTGAAACTTTATTCTTATTTTCACCCATAGAATACCCTGGAGACATTTAGGACAATATTTTCTCGACACCAGTATATCCAAACAGTTATACAGGGTGTCCCCGAACTCTCTGGACCCCTTTTGTGGATATGTTCCTGGAATCCAGACAAACATATTTCACAATATAAACATTGGTCTACAGTGCTTATTTTTTC